>FXXK01000423.1:207531-263789 GCA_900184695.1 Betula pendula
AATCCGAGTTGGATTGAGGGCAATCCCGGCGAGTGAGTTGTCGAGGCGAGTTTTGTGGCGGTTGGAGAGCGCTCGAGCATTGAGGGTGCTTCTGTGGGAGGATTGGGTCTGAAAGGGTTTGGTTTGAGGTTGGCAGTGAGTGTTTCTTCTTCTTCGGTTTCCATTCTCTGTGAGTATGACAATAGAGAAAGGGGCAGGAATTAAGGTACCAAACGACGCCGTATCCCATTAATTGAATAGACAAATGAAAATAAAAACCTATTTCCCAAAACCGCCCGTTCCAAATTTAGGGTTTTACTCCACAGAAGGATATTAACGAAAACCCTAGTTCACCTTTCTTGCAGTTCCACCAATTGATAGAGTCTCAAGAACTTCACTTTCCTCCCCAGTCCCCACGCCTCTTCATCCCCTAATACCTTCCCTCCGTATGATCCTTACAACATTTCTCCTCAAAAACCCTTCCAACCAAACCATTTTGCACCACCATTCTCCAGCATAAAAGATGAAGAGAAACAACAAAATAACTTGATGTCTATGAATTTTGAGATTGAAAGAGAGAGATCAATACCGGAGGCAGTCGATCCATGGAGTAACGAAGAAGTGCTTGCGCCGTTGAGCCAGTCAGATCTAGCGTGGAGAATTGGCTCCCAGAGTTCACTTGGGTTTCTGGGAACATGTCTCAGCGGGCTAAACGCGTCAAGGGAGTTGCGAAATGTGCGAAAAAGTCTGGGCTGATTCAAGTGGCAGGTCACCAGTTCGTAGAGGATTTAGTTATGAGAAATGATAGGCGTTCACACTGCTTGTCTACCCAGTGTCACCCTCTGCTGACGTGGCACCATTTAATTTTTTTTTTTTTTTTTTTTTTTTGGGTAAAAGAAATTGAAATCAGCCAGCCATTTACGTTTACCCCCAAAACATTTCCCTCATTTTCCTGAAATCTGCTTCCCCCCAAACCCTCCTCCCTCCCCAACGATTCCCTTCTCCCATCCACTCGGCCACCACCTGCTGCCCACAACCGCCGCCACACACCAGCGGAAGAACTCCGGACGCCCCGTACGAACCACCACCAGCCGGAGATCCAACAAAGGCCATCCACCACCAGCCGGAGATCCCACGAACGGCCCCCACCACCACCGACAAACCACGAACGGCACCCACCACCATCGTCCACCGACGACCCCACACAACGGACGAACCACCACCCCGACGACCAACAGCTTCGTGCGACGCCAACTCATGGATGGAAAGCTTCCTGGGTCTACGATGAGCCGTACACCGCCGAGCCCAACGCTGCCCACCCACTGCGAAGGACCACAACCGGTTGCCTGCATCTCCATACACCTACGAACCACCCCACGCCTGACGAAACACCGGGCCAAAGGTAACCCCAACATCCCGAGTATGCTGGGCGTTCATAATCTATATGTTTTCTTCTTTTTTCTTTTCTTTTTTACTTCCCATGTATAGGTGATGCATCATGTATGGGTTTTCTACAAGTTTTTTTCTTGTCTTTACTGTTGTTGCTGTTAATGAAAAATGATGCTCAATTCGATTTAATCAGTAAGCATTCAACCTGTTTGATTCCCCACTGTATTGTTACCCTCAGCTTTTGTTAAGTGATTTTTTTTTAAAAAAAAAAATTTATCACCAAAATATGCTCTGAATCTACATTAAAACGAATTTGAAGCATATTTTTAAACCTCTATTCCGTAATGTACCACAAATTATTAAGTTGCAAGAATTTGTAGTACCTAATTACTATTCTTCTTAAAGTTGCAAGCATTTTTGGGTGTTTCTGTTTTGAGTCCAAAATTTATGTGCTTCATGCTAAATTATAAACTTTTGAAATGGATGAACCACCATCCAAAAGAAATGTGTCTCAAGTGGAAAAATCAGTAGTGAAGAAGTCACAAGGAACAAAGAATAACGTAGTGACACAAATCGCAAACAAAACAGGTTGGTTTTTACCTTTTTTTTATTATGCTTTTTTTGATTGTGCACATGTTTGATTACCTTTTTTTTTCTTTTTTTAACACGTTCATATGATTTTTTAATTGAAGACTTGTCAAGGAACGTAAGAAGATGCATTGGACACAAATGAAGCTCTGTTGCCTTCCATAACTAATATTCATCATGGCTATGTAATTGGAACTCAATATAGTGTAATTAATCAGGTAATAACTAAGTGATTTGTATAAAACGTTGGTACCATCTGTTAATGCTTTTTGTCATAATTGCAGGGATATCATAATTTGGCGCTCGAGCCTTTTGGATTTTGAAATATTAACAGTATGCAGGTGGTGTAGTGTCATTTTAAAAGAAAAATAAGATTTGATACGAACATTTATTTAATCCCTGAAAATGTAGTGATTGAGTTTTGTTTACATAATGGTTTCTAACCAAACATTTTTTTTTTTTTCAATCTTGCAGCTTCTTGGATGCCATGGACCTTTGGCTAAGCATCAACTTGAAAGAAGAAATTTGTATTTTATTTTTGTATTCAGCCATGGATCTGTGTTTAGAGGCAATATTGTATTTCATTTTGATGGTTGGTTGATTCAATAACTCTAAAGCTGTTTCCGATCATTTTGTCAATGGTTTAATCATGCTCGCAGATTTTTTTGTGTATTTGTTGGGCGTTTGAATGGCCCGAATGGATGTTTGAATTTTTTTATAACTCATGGCAGGTGGTATGTGAAATTTAAGGAAAATTTTGTGTATTTTGTTGGCGGTTGGAATGACCGAATGGATGTTTAAATTTTTTATGAACTCATGGCAGATGATATGTGTAAATCTAAGGAAAAGTTTTGTGTATTTGTTGGGGACTCGAATGGCCGAATGGATGTTTGAATTTTTATGAACTCATGGCAGGTGGTATGTGTTAAATTTAAGGAAAAAATTGTGTGTATTTGTTGGGCATTTAATGGCGAATCCGAATGAATGTTTGAATTTTTTATGAACTTATAGCAGGTTGTATGTGTAAATTTAAGGAAAAGTTTTGTGTATTTGTTGGACGTTGGAATGTTTGAATTTTTTTATGAACTCATGACATGTGGTATGTGTAAATCTAAGGAAAAGTTGTGTATTTGTTGGGGGTTCGAATGGCCGAATAGATGTTTGAATTTTTTATGAACTCATGGTAGGTGGTATGTGTAAATTTAAGGAAAAGTTTTGGGTATTTGTTGGGCGTTTGAATGGCCAAATTTTTTTATCAACTCATGGTAGGTAGTGTGTGTAGATTTAAGGAAAATTTGTGCATTTATTGGGCATTTGAATGGCCAAATGGATGTTTGAATTTTTTATCAAACTCATGGCAAGTGGTGGTGTAGATTTAAGCAAAAAATTTGTGAGTGTATTTGTTAGACATTTGAAGCCTCATCATTCTTTTCTACCAACAGATCCAAACACTTTATCATCTCATCCAAATATGAAAAGAACAAATACAAAGTCCTGCTTCTTATATCCATATCAACAATCCAAAAAACACAAGTATATGAAGAGCTGCATCTAATTTCAAACTATATTGATGAACATATACATACACCAAATTAACAAGATTCAAAATTAGAGCAACTTCATGTTAGCCTCATCTTCTCCTTTGATTCATACAATAAGCAAAATAATAAAAACTAAAGACAGCCTAGAACATCTTCTCCTTTGATTCATATTTACCTCCATCAATCTTTTAACTCTAGCAACTTCAAACTGCGCTTGCTCTTCTTTGTCCTTTAGTCGTTGCACTATTCTTCTTCCATTAACGCACATTTCACAATCAGCCCATACAAAAAAAATCACAATCTAAAAGATTCTGCATGATAAAAGAAATGTCACAAATTACTTACCCAAAAGAAAGCATTCAAATGATTAGTCTCTCTTCAAAACTTACCTTATAGTTTACACAACCATACCACCTTCTTTCCTTATACCTACCCAAAAGAAAACATAAATTTAGCAATTCTAGCATAAATAATATATACAAAAAACACAGAACAAATCATCTAATTGTATGAAACATGTAATCACCCTTTTTTCTGTTTTGTAGTGTTGTTTGTTCTGGTGTCCAAGTGTCTCAGGTTTAGGTATCTAAGTGGCTCTGTTTCTACGCCGCCTAAAAATAGACTTGCAGTACATAGACAAACCGAAAGGGTAGGAATCCACGAGTCATGCTAAAAATTAATTTTCTAACCATTGATTATTCTTGACAATACCTTTCCAAAGCCAAGAGGATTGAGAAGAGTAGGAGGCACTCACCAGAGAATGTCTTTGATATTTTTGTCTAAGACTTTGAATCCATAAGGAATTATCTTCCTTTATAATTCTCCACCCGAGTTTGGCTAGGAGAGCCTAATTCTGATCCAGCATTAGTATGAGATCCAATCCTCCTTTTTCTTTTGGAGAGCAGATTTTGGACAATGCTAAAGGAGTAAAATTGAGCTTCTTATCTTCCTTGAATCCCCACAAAAAAACTTTCTAAGAATAGAATCAATTTGAGAACATTAAGTTTTGGGAAGAAGAAAAGTATTCTTGTTAAAAGTAGGAAGAGTAGAAGCCACTGATTTGAGTAAAGTCGTCATTGTTGCTTAATTTCCTTTTTCTTGTTGCTTGTGATAATGTTTTGGCTTTCCATCCAGCCACTCTACTAAGCACTTTTGATATAATTTCCTCTAAATATTTTTTCATGCTACGCTTGACAAAGAGAAGCCTCCCAAGATATTTGACAACAGGGTGCATTCTCCTGAAAGTAAGAATCTCATCAATTTCTTGCTGAATTCTTGGACTGCAGATGTTGCTAAAATGAATTGAAAATTTGGTCAAATTGACCTTTTGCCCCGAATGTGCAGCATAGATCACCAAAAGCTAACAGGTCTGAAATTGTTAAACTTTAGAGGGAGAATCAACGTCTAGGAATAAGAGCTATGTTAGTGTGATTAATCTCCCTTAACATTATTCCTCCCCGATTTTTTGAACAAACAACACTACAAAATAGAAAGAAAGGGTGATTAAATGCCAAATGTTATCTGTTCCTTAGCCATAGCTGGTGCACGAGCAGCAGCTACACAGTCTTTGCGAGTGATTGAGCAAAGACTGCAAGGGCCGGGGATAATCAATAATAATAAAAAAAAAGTAGCACATTAATTGCCATCTTATAGATGGTTTTTGTAAGCATAATCAATTATTATGCTTACAAAAACCATAATAATCAATAATCAATACTAATAAATCCAAAAAAAAAAAAAACGACAACGGCTGTGGTTCTTCGAAGATGGAAATGAAAAAACCTGGGTGACCGGAAAGGGAGATGCAGGCAACCGGTTGTGTCCTTCGGCGGTGCTGGGCGGGGTTGGGCTCGGCGGGTGTACGGCTCATCGTAGACCCGGGATGCTTTCCGTCCATGAGTTTGGCGTCGCACGAAGCTGTTGGTCGTCGGGGGTGGTGTTTGTCCGTTGTGTGGGGTCGTCGGTGGACGGTGGTGGGTGGGTGCCGTTCGTGGTTTTGTCGGGTGGTGGTGGGGGGCGTTCGTGGGATCTCCGGCTGGTGGGTGGACGGCCTTTGTTGGATCTCCGGCTGGTGGTGGTTCGTACGGGGCGTCCGACGAGTTCTTCCGCTGGTGGTGGGCGGCGGTTGTGGGCAGCAGGTGGTGGCGAGTGGATGGAGAAGGAATCGTTGGGGAGGGAGGGAGGGTTTTGGGGGGAAAGCAGATTTTAGGAAAATGAGGGAAATATTTTTGGGGTAAACGTAAATGGCTGGCTGATTTCAAATTTCTTTTACCAAAAAAAAAAAAAAA
This sequence comes from Betula pendula, assembly GCA_900184695.1. Taxonomy (NCBI): domain Eukaryota; kingdom Viridiplantae; phylum Streptophyta; class Magnoliopsida; order Fagales; family Betulaceae; genus Betula; species Betula pendula. The sequence goes on from FXXK01000423.1 coordinate 213,317, forward strand.
AAATTAAATGGTGCCACGTCAGCAGAGGGTGACACTGGGTAGACAAGCAGTGTGACGCCTATCATTTCTCTTTAGTTATACATGCTATTGATTGCTATTTTATAGTAGAGAAATGCTTGTGATTTTTTAGAGGTCCTTTTAAACATCTTTTTAGAATTTTTTTTTTTATACTTTTTTAATCAAATCAAATTGCAAAGTCAACTCAGCTATTTTTTTTTTAATAAAAAAACAAATGAAAATAAAATTTACTAAAAATGACAAGACACGTGTGCACCGTTTGATATACCAAAATTAAAATTTGGATACAATAAAATAAATCTTCTTCATTCCACTTCAAATGGAAAAATTCCTAGTATGACATAAAGAGCCTTAATGGTAGTCTTGGAAGGCGATGCAATCAGTTTTCGACTAAAAACGTTTCATTTTGAGTCCCAGGAATAAAAAGGATAGCTACATTGTTCTTACCTATGATTTGCCAGATCTTGTCTTGTGCAAAATAGGCAATTCCTCATTCTTTGGGATGCTATGTTGATTTTTAATAAAATATAGATTTTAAAATATCAATTTTTGATATGGGAATGGTGGTGAATGTGGTAGGTTGAGAGGGTCCGTTTGGGTTTATCATTTAAAAACATACAATTTAAAAATATCGATTTTAAAGCATAAGATTTGAAAACTTGATTTTTAAACATTTGATAAAATTGAAGTTTAACAAAACACACCCCATTTGCTATAATTTGAAAACACATATTTTTATACTTTTTTAAATCACAATTTTTTTAAAAACACAATTCCAAATGATTTATTTTCTGCAAATTGATTTAAATCACTTTTGCTTTGCAAAATTGTAGTGCCAAACGTACTCTAAAGGCCTATGGGTCGTGAACTTATTTTTCAGGAGAAGAAGCAATGATGATATATGAAAAATAAGCATCGACTAACTCTATACCAACAANCCGTGGTAATACAAAGGATGCAAGCAGTATCCGAAATGATTGGGCGTAAAGCGTCTGTAGGTGACTTTTTAAGTCCGCCATCATATCCCGAGACTCAACCCTGGACATGCGGTAAAAACTATCAAGCTGGAGTACGTAGGGACATATGAAATTTCCGGTGAAGCAATGAAATGCGTAGAGAACGAAAAGAACACCATGAAACCAACATTTAATTACCGTAAAACTTTGATAGACTGTCGGAAGAGAAATAGCAGCTGATGGGGAAAGAGTAATCATGTAGTTGAACTATGCAAGACGCTCAAATCCAACTTCAACAAAGATTGAAATGCAGCTAGCAATTAAGTCCAAACAAATCTTATTGATGCATTTGGAAGGTGGGTACATATGTATTGAATCAATCTCTCTTAGGTGGCCATGAAACTCGGTTTCATACTTCCAATGTACATTCTAAAATGCGAACAAATCCCATTGATAATCGTATCCAAAGTTTTATGTTGTCAAGTTAGTAGTCCCTTGGCAGAAAAATTCTTTGGCATTCACTAGTCTTGCTTTCACTACAACATTTTCTTAGGTATGTTACATCCACTCAATTAATTTTGTTTCTTACTCATTAATTTTGTTCAACTTTTTTTGTTGTTCTTCAATTTGTCTTAACTTCTTCTTTTTTTCTAACAATAAATGAAAATATTTCTTTCCATCTAGTTGAGTTAAACACGTTTTGATTATTGACCTAGGAATTAAGCAAATATGAAATGAAGTTGTTCCATGTACAATCTGGTGAGCTTCTACATATAATCTTGGAACAATCACTGCCACACAATATGGTTAAGGAAGCCATCTCCAGAGCTATCATGGAAGAAATTGTTGTTCATATTGTGAGAGCACAAACTCACATTTTGTGGTCCCTTGAGTCGAAACATTTTTATGACAGCTGTCATACATCGTCAAGCAAAAATTTTTAGCCTCATATAACGGCTTGATGTAAAGGATATGCTAATAACTACTTAGGAATTTTAGTAACTTCTACTCAATCTGCTAGCATTACGGTTGTCCTATATTATTTCCATTGTTATCTTAAGTAGTACATGTTGTTATTATTATTCTTTTTTGTAAATAGTAATAACAACATGTACTACTCAGATATCGATGGAAATAGTATAATACACATGTAATGCCATCAAATTGAATAAAAGGCACCAAATTTCAAAGTAATTATTAGCATATCTTTCACATCAAGACAATGTATGAGACTAAAAATTTTAGCTTGGCGATGCATGACAGCTAACATAAAAATATTTCTAAGATTGTGAAGTTGTGCTCTCACAATAGGAACAACAATCCCTTCTAACATAGAAGGAGGAGGCTTCCATAACCATAACATGTGACAGTGATTGTGGACACAACATAAAACCAAAACACATATGCAGCAGCACCATACCATATTAACCGTGAAAGGGCATCCACATATCAACATAGCACCTCAAAGAACGAGGAAGTGCCTTCTTCCATGAGTTAAGATCTGGCAAATCACCGGTAAGAGCAATGGAGCTATCGTCCTTCCTATTCCCAAGGCTCAAAACGAAAAGCTTGTCGCCAAATACCCGTTGCATAGCCTTCAAAGACTCCTCCATGACTACCTTTCCGTCTCTCCGTGAGTCCTCGGCCTCCACACAACTACCCCCAACATTAACCATCACTCTCCCACCTTTCCTCAAACACTTGGCAAGCTTCTCCCAAGTGTTCGGATCCTGAAGCTCCGGAATCAGACTACCATTGCTAAACAAATCCACAAAGATCCCTGAAAACCCGTCTCGAACACTGGCTTTCAGCGCATTGCCAACATAAACGAAAAGCCTACCTGGGTGTTGCTTCTCAAGCCTCGCAAGCCCAAAAAACTCTCTCCCCACTGCAATCACAGACGAGTCGAGCTCCCATCCATGAACAACCAATTCTGGGTACAACTCGAGGCATAGATGTGCGGCCGAACCCGCTCCGAACCCGAGAATTCCCACAGGTCCGGGTGGCAAGATCGCTGGCATGGTGGCGAACACATCAAAGTAAGTGCCTGTGAGAGATTTCTTGAACAGAAAAGAGATGCTGTGGATGTTTCCAGGGCCATCAAGGAGGAGCAGCCTTGAGCCAGCGAAAGGGTGGTCGGCTTTTCTGGAGACTTCGAGGACGCGAATGTAGTTGTGTCTAGTCTTGAACCTGGCGAGGATTTTGACATCCTCAACGGGAATGCCGTCGTCTTGGGTCTTGGTTGTGGGGGAGGAGTGGTGGGTCTGTTGGGACTTTGCAGTTAATGGGTGGTGGTGGATTGGTCTGTGGGAGAGAACGAGGTTTGGAAGGGTGGGTTGGAGAGGACGGTTGGAGATCTGATTTGGGTAGGGGATCAAGGGTTGGGTTTGGTGGGAGATTAGCCCAACTGACATTTGCTGGGTTGTGAGGAAAGTTGGCGCCAGTGATAAACTTTGTTTTCTAGATCCAAAATATACTAACAACAAATCCAACTGTAGGAAAAATCAAATCTCTCATAATTTCCAGAAGTTCTCTTGCCGAAGCAATTTCCTGTAAGCAACATTAAAAGAATTTAAAATACAATGTAGTGCAACAAATCAAGATAATTGAAAAAATATATATAATATAATAATTATGCTCACAGTCAAGTTTGGCACTAGAAATGTCATATAATTCACTTTCACTGAAAATATCATATATCATTGCCAGAAAGAAATCAACTCAAACGGCAAAACCACTTGCATTATATCTCATAAAGACCTGAATTCACGGCGTATAGTCTTCACTTTATCATTCAGAATTCAATTAGAAATTGTGAGATAATCTAGTTTTATAATAACTTGTAGTTGCTATTAGCACTGTAAACAACCACAAAAATATTTCAAGCAACTATTCAAAAATTCGAAAATCAAATTACTTATCAAAAACAGAAGACGCGATCCATAGAGTGACCGTAGATTTCTAAAAGCAAACACTTGCAAGAAAAAAGAACGATAATTACCTATTTCCCAAAATAGCCCGTTCCAAACGTAAGACCACTGAGCAAAATACCATTCGGTTCTCCGTTCACTGGAGGAAGAAAAAGTGATAATCAGTCCATTGAGCCAAAAAACGGCTCGGCTCTCCGCTCATCGGATAAAATCTAGGGTTAAGAAGGAAAAAGATGATAGTGTGAGAGAGAGAAAGGGAATTACGAAATAAAAGAGACCGGTGAAGTGCGGGTTTTAGATAATGAATTGAAGGGCCGAGATTCATTGCGGGAGATCTAAAGAAAGAAAATAAAAATAAAAGAAAGATTTTAAATTTAAATTACTATTGATTTGTGACCTATAGTGATAGTTGAATGGATCAAATTAAACCAACATTAATAAGTAACAACAAAAAACAAAATGTTAGACACCTTAAAAATATTTAAAATATTAAATTTTGGTTATTAGAGATATAATATTATTATTTTTTGTGCATTATTTAACAACTTTTTATTTAATATTAATGCTTATTATTGTCATGAAAATATTTGAGTTTAAAAAAATTCTTTTAATTTTCAGCTTAACTATTCATCTTCCAATTTTCATGTGACTCTGAACTTATATCTATACTAACCCTCATGGCATAAGCATGGGACTAAATTTGCTATTTGTTATAAATTCTTCAGTATGATATGATTTGATTTGTATTTATTTATTTGCTTATTTAATCTGGATATTAATAACAGTTGACCTATTAATATTAGAATACTAAAAAGTCATATTTGATTTAGATTTATATATATATTGATTTACGGTTATATTATATTTAAAGGGACACTTATCACAATTCTAGCCGACTATCTTATGTGTGTATATGATTTTTTGTTTAAAAAATAATAAGAAGTGATTGGTGTAATATAAAGTAAAAATATATTTTTAATTTTTCATGAGAGAAAAATGAAGAAAGTTATTTGACAATAATTTTGAAAATAAGTTAATTTGGGACGGAGTAAAAATATACCACTTGTTGCTAATCGGGGCCAACATATTCATTAAGCTGACATATGTCCCTAAATTCTCACATGCACACATTACTATTATCCATATAAAAACATGCCAAATTAAATAAATAAAAGGGGCCAGAAATGCCAAATTACGCCACAAACATCAATGGACATATTCATCAAGAATAATATTCACATACAGAAATCTTTTGTACAAAGTTGTTATACTTGCACTTTTCCCCAACACTAAAGTTGAGACAGAAAACACATGATGAGCCTTTGGGTATAACAATGAACATATGAAAACAATCATTTATACACAAATGAAAAAGATAAGGAAGAATTCCAACTTTTATTAGTAATAACAGGGTTAATCATTTACTTTATATGATTTACAATAAAATAGAGTCTTGTAAAGAGGATATAAGCTCCAAGTATTTGGACTGTACATTATTGCTCTTCTTTATAGTATTGAGAAGGTGTCAAGTATCTGTCATATGCTGTGTAATTAGAGTTGATAAGAGCAGCACAAGTTGGGCAGGACCATTTGCTAAGGAACACCACTAGGAGGCCATGCCTCAAAAATTGAACTCGAATTGAGACAATTGATTTGTTGCTCAAGCTACAACGACAATGATGACAATGAGCAGAACGATTCCAAAGATTAACAACAGCAAACACAGCTGCAAACGGGCAATGAGAAATTAATATCAGACGTGTTAGTAGACAGAACAAGAACAACAATTTGGATAATTCAGGAGCAAATTTATTTAAGCAACTCAACTAACGAATCTTGTGAACTAGTGATATTACAATTACCAAAAATATTAAGAGTAAATGTCTAAGAAGAAGAACAATTAGCATAAGTTCTAACTTTGCTCCCAGAACTGTTAAACAGTAAGCAATCAATTTCAAACCCCTTTAACCAAATATGAAAATACAGCATTTAGATGGGTTGCTTCCAAAGACAACATGAATGGAAACATGAAAGGGAACAGGTATATCAATACATGCTGTCTAATAAGACAATGATCAAAAAAATTTCAAAAAAGAAGAAAACAAAAAAGAGAAAAGAAAATGTCAAAAGCAACATAACCATTGATGAGCATTTCTGTGACCACCAATCAAGTTGTAGCGGTCAATACAACAGGAAGAGAGCATATACCCTCACTTTTACAAGAGCCCAGGGATCATATCTACCAAAAGTAACATTTATAAACTTGATGCCTGTCAGATATTGACAAATTTAGATTTGTCACTTGAATTTAAGCTATTGCGTGGTTAAAGGTTATTTTTCAACTACGGCTAATATCCCAATCCCAGCAAAGGAAACACCTAGCTGTTGATGATCTAGACATCTACATATTCATTAGAATCAAAGAACATAGAAAAAAGGAAACAAAAGAAAATCACTTTAATCAAAGTTTACCAGAGATGAACCAGATTTTTGGGCCTTGGATGCTTTCACAAGTTGTGAAGTAGCTTGTGTAGTTGCACCATGGGAGCTTTCAATGTTAGAACTAATATCATCTGAGAGGATAAAAGGAACACATATGAGCATTGTCATTATAGAGTATGCAAAGCATTCAAGAAACCAAGAGTGAAAACTTGGAAAAATTAGTATATATATGACTATTAAGAACACAGGGCTTACCAATCATTGCACCTTGATCATGAACCAGCACAGCAAGATCCTTAAAAATCTCATTTACCTCAATTATTTGTTGCTGAATTTCTTGGATCCCCTGCTCTCTTTCTTCAATAATGGCTTCATTGAATACAATCTCATCCAACAGTGTGATCTCTTGTCTGCACACAATGTAATAGAAACTGAGGTTGCAGTATTTTTTTTTTTTTGACCCCAAGATATAAGAATACTTACATACACACAAGTAAAGGCCCTTCTCAAACAAGATATTGGGTATTGCTCCTTTACTATTAAGAATTTGTATATTCCAAAACCGCAGTTTACCCAGGCACTTCATAGAACCTAGGTGTAGAAAGAAGTTATGAGCATTACATTCATGCATAACTTCCACAATAAGGCTAGCACAATGTTCAAAACAAGGTTTTCTCAGTTATTAAGACAAGCCCAGATAATAATTATATGATGTTAGCTATAAACTGCAGGTTGTGAAGCTGAATCTATTCAGTTCAAAGGCTACTGCCAGAAAATTCCCAAAACCTATTTTCTTCAAGATCAGCCCCCTCTTGCCTTAGAATTTTAATCCATTTCAATCTTTAATCAGCCTACAGACCCCATACTTTTCCTGCACCATTCCAAATCCTGAAATTGTAGCTTGTCCCAACACTAGCCCACCAACGAAGCTATCCTAGACAGGCCTATATGTCTGTCCCGAGTTGTGTATTCTATAGAGATCTACAAAATTAATTAAGAGAGATTCTTCCATCACACAGGATGAAGCATCTAGGTTCCTGGTTGGATAACCGAGCGTTGACTCAAAAGCCTTTTGGGCCATGACTAGCAAAGCCCAGTTAGTATGTACGATTAAGCTCAGGCGGAATATATGTATCAACAAGCTGGAAGCCCCAGGGCCTCCTTCCTTTAGAGACCCACATTTAGAGATTGATGCACGCAGCATTGAAGACTAAGCTAGATTTTTCCATTATATGCCAGGCAAGCCCTTTAATTCATGAGATTTATCTTGTTTGTGGAATCACCTGGGATATTCTAACCAGCGACTATAGAGCTGAGAGGCATAGATTGTTGTTTGATGGAAAGAAATTAAAAAAAAAAATCAAGTCTTAGAAGTGGAAGTCTACTCCATTTGTCTAGGTGCGTTAATAAGAAAATAAATATATTTAAGGATCTCCTAGGTACAGAACATCAATTGGTCTCCTTGCTAGAAATTCAATTAACCAAAGGCTAAAAAATCACAAAGGAAAGGTTAATAATAACTGAAAACTTTTTGTTTGCCTCTCATTGTGCCATAACAATAAAATAAAATTATAATCCTTAAGGCAAAGAACTTACCAATTTATGAACGTAAAATAATATTTTGTTAATCTTACGAGATGCGATGCTGACCTTTTGTATTCCAGAAGAAAAGCTTGCTGTTCAGGAGTCCTAGATGAACTTGTCTCCAGCTCATGGGCATCATAACTGCATAATGATTTGCCAAAGACAAGGAGTGGAAGTTAAATATTTGATCAAAGATAACTGCTAAAAATATGTATTAGTCTTTTTGCCTGTTTGTGAGTGTGTGCAACCAAGTAATTGGTCATGCTTCGCTGACACTGGTAGATATTGCATAATTGATCTCTGTGGCCTGGGAATAAATTGATATTCTCATGGATATCTGTGGAGTTTGAACATTGCATTTTTCAATCCAATTATATCAAAATATTAGGTGAAATAGTTACATAACTGATGATACTGGCAGTGAGGCTGGCCATGTGTAATATCATCAACGCTTGCTTCATCCTATTGCAGATGAACTTTAAAAAATGACCTCACATAGGTCAAGAAATATGGGTTCAAATTTGAAAAGCAAAACATTAACAATTTCAGGTTCTGCCAATCCAGTCAAATTTTTCAATGCAACATCTTTTTTCAACTTCATATGTCCTGAAATCTTATGCACTTCCATTTTTTATTTTTACAAAATTCAACAGGTTTCACTTCTTATCAGAAAAATATAGCTACCTTCAATGCACCTTTATTCAGCATCTTGAGACTTTAAATCAAACAGACGAAGACCACTTACAAACATAGAAATATGAAAATGCAGAACTAGTCATGTTGTCAAGAGACAACTACCTGGATGGAAGAACTTCTTTGGGAACAAAAGGAGCATACGTTGTTTCCCTCTCAGCTGCAAGCCTTTGAGCCTTCTGAAATTCCTTAAGAACTGACTGGAACTCTTTTGCAAGCTTAGCATCAGCGATCTTCTTGGCAGCCTGCAGTTTTAATGTAATATATGTCAAGGCTTAGAAATAACCCAACTCTGTCCATCCTAACTAATTATTAATTATAAATTAATGAATATTAATTTATTAATAATAATATATAATAGATAACTAATAAATGACTCCCCCTAACTAACCAGAAATGCATGTTGGAGGAAAGGTACAGAATAATTCTAGAAACATTAAAAGATCTCTTTTTTTAAAAATAAAAAAATACATTAGAAAAGGATGGAAGGAGAAGCATGTGTAGGTGAACCAAGAAAACAACACAAAGAGAGAGAGAGAGAGAGAGAGAGAGAGTTATTCAATGATGAAGTGTTACCTTCAAAAATTATATTGAATATGCACTTACACTAACTTCCAAATGATGATCAGTTTCGCTAGCCTGCTTAAGTTTAGCTGAAGTATCTTTCACCAACTGCCCAATGTGTAACCTTGTCTTGTGCCTACAAGTTAAGTCAATCCACTGTAAATACCAATGAAGCACAAGATTTGGGCAAAAATCTTTCCCTACATGGGACCTTGAGAAAAACCAAATCAAATATCTAAAATGTGAAAAAACTAAAATTATAGTTATTTGTACAAGATATCAAATGTTTTCTTTCCTATTGAAAAAATCCTAAAACAGAGCAACATATAAAACGTGGGTAAATAACATGTTCATGGGTCCAAAGTTTATAAGAATTGAAGAAGGCTTCAATTATACTAGGAGGCATTGGTCCAAAGTGTATAATTATTATTATTATTTCCTGAGTGTCCAAAGTGTATTGGCAAGACATTATATACTCTCTCTCATATATTTCTTTCTTCTTCTTTTTTCTGGTTATTCTATTTATGTTAACATATTATTTATATCTTTAATTTGATGGAACAAAATCATAATATGTCATGCAATAGGAAAGATGGATCTTTAGGCAAAAGAAAAAAATTTCTGAAAACAGAAAAGCATATGTTAAGAACTAAAAACTCTCATAGCTTGTCATGTACTCCAAGGGTGTCCTTTAAAGTTCCAAGAAAATTTACAGGGCTATATTAAGCTGCAAGGATTAACAGCACAATGTACAAGTACTTCTCACAAGTCTGTTTAATTTGCCTTCAATTCTAAACAGCACACTTTTTTTTAGACAACATATGAAGTTTTTCTACTAAAAGAAAAAGAAGGAAACCTCGTAAAACCCTCATAAACTTCCACACATTTTGAAATGACCTTTTAAAGATTAAAAACTCTCAATTTAAGCTATTGAACTTCTAATTTTTTTCAATTTCCCTTGTTAGGATTTAACAGAAAATCTTAATAAATGAGTGTCAAAATTTCTAAAATACGACTCTTTTTTCTTAAGAAAAAAGAAAAAAAATTGCGAAAATCTAAGCATTGGTCAGGATTTAACGGGATTTACAAAAATACTCATCCAGAATCTTTGAAAAAAATTTATATGCATATTTTAAAAAATATAGGGGTATTTTGAAAATTTTGACAGCAAATTCTAACGGTGTGAAATTGAAAAAAATTAAAAAATGAATATATTAAATTGAGAGTTTTTAAATTTTGGATGTCATTTCAAGAAGCATGGAAATTTTCCAAAAACAACGTAAAAGACAGAAATTTTTTGATTTACTTTTATTCAACATTAAACAGAAAAGCAAAAAAGGAGAAAGAGAAAGAAAGAAAACAATAACAATATTACAAAACAATCGCACGGTTTGCACCTAACGACGCAATTGCTTGTGGGTGTTCTTGGGGATTTTAGGTTTAAAAAGAGGTAACAAAAGGTTCAAGCAATCATAGATTCATAGCACAATGTACAATCACTTATAGCACAAATTGAAAGCACTTCAATGGGTTCTCAATATGATTTAACAAGACCCAATAAACAAAAACAAAACCCAGAAGTTGAATTACCGTCCCAACAACACAATCATAAAAGAAACCAGTTTAAGAAAAAGAACAACAAAATTTCCCCAAAAAAAAAAAAATCACTGACAGCTTGTCGCGGAGTTCGAGTGTGTCCTTGGGAGTGCCTAGTGAATTGACAAGGCGAGAGAAGGAAGACACGGCGGTGTTGATTCGGAAAATCCCAGAAACCACAGCCTGAGAAGGGTCTTGCTGTTGTCGTTGTAGTAGCTGCCGTTGTGGTTGTCGGAGCCTCCCAGCCTCAAGATCTTGGAAACTCATTCTGAACCGCAACAATGGATAATTACTTTATCCAAAAGCGAATCAATAATTTGAAGATAAAAGGAAGTTATTTTCGTCGTGTTGGTTTGGTAGAGAAGGTGTAGTATTATATTCTGTAGGTGTTGTGTCAAGGAAGAAGAAGAGAAGGTGTAATCAATAAGAGTAATAATCTCTTTCAAAGTGTGTTTCCTTGGAGTGTTGGGTCTTGAGGCTCTTTGTACTTCCAAAGTCAAACAATGAAGAAACTTCCGTGGGGCCCGGACCACGGTGCTAACAGACACTCCAATTTTTTATTTTGTCGAAATTAAATTTGGTTGGGTTTGTTAATTTGTTTTGAGTGGTGTTTTTGTTTTCATCTTGATTTGAAAAAGTATTCTTATATGACTTAAAAATTATTTGATTTTTTTTACTAGTATTTTGCATGTTTTGATTAATATTTTATATTTTTGAGTTATTTGTTAATGTTTTGTTTTAATAACAGAAAACAAAAAAATTTAACAAATATAGCGAGTTTTTAGTTGGCGGGTTTATGTTTGTTGGCTCGGGTATATTTGTTAATAGAATTTTTTGTGTGGTACGTTACATTACTTTTGTTTATATGTTTGAGAATTGCATTTTTATTTAAAAATAATTTTGAGTGTTTTGTGTTGCAGTAGTTTGTTAATATTTTTGTTTTCGAAACATAAAACAACAATTTTAACAAAACACTCAAAACAATGTTAATCTTCTCCCTTATTTCCTTGATTTAATCTCAATCTCCAATAAAAGTAGAATTTGGTTTTAAACCTCTTTTATAATGTGATGGTTTCACTAATTGAATTAGTTGACATGACAATAAAAACAAATGAATACTATTTTTATACCTGAAGTCTCAAAAATAGGTGTAATATACAAACTTTAAGAAAAGAAACTTATGCACCTCAAAAATATTATATTAATGATCAATGAGATGAAAAGGTAAGAGTCATCCATTCAAAAGGTAAAAGACAAGAAATAACACATTTTTTCCGCATTTTATTTGGATGTTTAAAAGGGATAAAAAATAAAATAAAAGAAAAGAAAAGGGTGAAAAACTAATCTCAATTGTCATACGTCATTTCTTTTTTTTTTTAAAAAATAAAAATTATTTGAAGTGCTATAACTCTTACTACAATTTCTTTACTAACGTGTTAGTTATTGTAACAATGACACGCTAGAAATAATCAAATTTTATTTGTTTAGTAGCTGAAAAGGTCATTGCCACACTAACTTACATATTAACATGGCACTACTATATAAATTATAATTATATTTAATCATTTAGCGACTGACGTAATAAGTGTCACGTCACTTTATAAGTACTTGTAGTAGCATTTTGTCTTTTTTGATGTTACTTTTATTACAATTCCATTACGAACTAATGTACTAGTTCACTGTCACACTATGTTAGAAACAATCAAATTTTAATTGTTTAGTGTCTAATGTGGTCAATATTATCGTGACTTGAGCCATGGAGTCATAATCAAATTTTTTAATTTAATGACTAATGTGATAAGTTACATTAATTTGTAAGAGCTTATAGCAGCACTTTGTCTTTTCTGATACATAGGAGTAATGACATTGTGGGGTGAATCAAGTAAAGCTTGGGGGTGAACTATTGGTGTGGCCAGGCTCCCCCTCATTTGTTTTGGCTAAGAACAACAACAAATGAGTAATTAAATAAATTACATTTTTATTCTATAACTATTCTATAATGTTGATGTGACAGTTATAATTAACATAACATTTTTTTTTAAAAAAAAAAATAGTTTTTCAAAGAATTGATTCAAAATGTCATATTATAATTGTGAGATAAAAATGTAATTTTTAGCATTACTCACAATAAAAATAAGGAGTAATGATATACATCATACTTTTATCTCATTTTTTATCATACTTTTGTAATGTAACATTGTCAATTAGTCCTTAAATTTTTATTTTTATTTTTTATTTTTTTGTTAAAAAAGAGGACTGCTTTGTTGTCTCACATCAACAAAGTAAATTAAAAATGAAATAAAAGTATGATATATCACTTTTCTCAAAAAATAAGTATTGGCTGATTATGCATTAAGGTCAAGCATCTTGGGCCACGTGGAATGCTATGTAATTGTAAGAAATATACTTGGTGTCTTACTAAGTCGTCTAATCCTGTCAAATTTGTCATACGTGGACAAGTAAAATTTTTATTTTTTAAAAATGAAGCCAGTTAGATAGGGTTGAACGACATAGTAGGATACCAAGCATATCTCAGTGTTGATGAGCAAGATTTATCGGTTAATAAAAAAGTGAGACCATTACCATCCGTGGTGATGGTTCACTAACCTTAAGAAAATGTTTAAATAGTTAAACATGTATTAGTATGAGAGTTCAATTTTCAACTTGAAAATCTTTAATCATATTAGTATTAACTGCTTTAGGTCTTATTGATGTCTTGATGAAGTTGGATCAGTTGAATTTGAAGGAACGCTTGCATTTTTTACTGCATAGGCTCTTTTAATGCGATTCTTAGAAGATAAGTACTACTATAATCACGTTCAGTTAAAATAATTATAATTAGTCTCCCCAGTATGCCTTTTTAATTAGAGGAAAAGAAAAAAAAAATAAAAATCGAGACCATCTACCATCCTCGGCTTCTCCTAGTTTCCCTTTGTATTGATTTAAAAAGAAAAAGATAAAAAAGAAGCATCGAGAGTCGAGACCTGCCAAGCTTACACGTGGTCTTGGCTCACACGCGTCGAGGTGGAAGCTAACGATAGCCGCGTCGCACAGCAACAAGATCAGCTAAAATCGTTTATTGCTAAAACTTCCTCTTTTCCGAGAATTGTACTTATAGCCCATTTCCACCCTTTTACTCGATCAAAAGGCCATACGGTTTGGGTTCAAAGTACAACTCAAACTTTAAAAAAAGCAGTTGATTTTCAGCGATCATAGAGAAATTGTCCGCAGAGGATCCTAATCCCTCAACCGCCCTTGATTCTTGCCACGAATCCTATATAAGCGTCTGTTACAGGCCTCCTACTCTGTCTCTATCTCTTTCTGAAACTCCGTGTGCAAAAGTTTGTTTCTCTTTGAAGATATTTTGATCCCGGTTGTTACTTTAAGCAATACCTCATGACGGTGAGTTGTTACTTTATCGATCTTTTTTAGCTATCTGTTTGGTTGCTAAGAAAATTTAGGAAATGAATCAACATCAAAGCTTTTAAAATGATTCTTATTTCACGAGGTAATTTGATATGATAGTATAGATTCGGTTTGCTGTTTTCAACGTCTTCTCTTTATTTTATTTTTCATTTCTTTGGATAAATTTTATCGGGACGGAAGATCGTTCAGAAATTATTCTGTTTGCCATTATTTTATTTTCTCCTATTTTCTTGATGACCAAACACCTAGGGATTTTTTGTGGCAATTTTTTTTCCCCCTTTTTGATTTGTGGCTACGTTGAATCTGTGATCTCTTGGTTATTGATTATAATAATAGTGTTGTTACCTTCTAATGCTCATTGCAAAGCCATTGAATTTACCAAAGGATTCGTAAAAACATATAATTCTCCGTCTTGATATCGATTTATCTGGCACAATTTCTTCGTTTTTGTTTGTGAATTGAGATTATATTAGGTAATGGGAGTATTTATCGATCTGGCCGATTGAGCCATGTTTGATGTCATTAGCTTCATGTGGCGTCAGGTCCTCCACTTTGTAGCCTGCAGAATCCTCGAGCTTTATATATTTTAGTCGACTTTATTATATTATGTTGCATCTTTACATTACTGTTAATATTTAATTTGTTTTCCTCTTAAAAGCATTTTTTTTTTTTTCATTCTTCTGCCACGATATTTTCTAACTCCTAAATTATTGTGGTGATATGCATTCTCCAGGAGAGGAAAATTTGTTCTACACGTATCTAATTGGTAGTTTTATTCCTTGCTTGTCATTTCAGATAAGAACAGTGATAGTCAGCAATGTCTCCTTAGGTGCATCTGAGCGAGATCTAAAGGAGTTCTTTTCGTTTTCTGGCAAAATTGAATATGTTGAAATGCGAAGGTTAGTTTGTATAGATAACTTAGATTAGTGTCTATATTTCTCCTATATATGTTATACATGTCTGCCTAGAAGATGGAGAGAAAGAAATGAACTAACAAGGTTTCAGATTGCAAATCTTCGTATGACCTTGGAATTTTTTTTTTTTTTTAATTTCAATTTCCTTTTTCTTTCCTTCCTGGTGACCTAACAAAGAATTTATGATGTTTATGGAAACGAAGGTTCTGATGTAGCTTAATTTTTATTTTGTCTTCTTTTTTCCAGCGACGATGAGAGGTCTCAAGTTGCATATGTCACCTTCAAGGATTCCCAAGGGGCAGACACTGCTGTTCTTCTTTCGGTACTAGCACTTCTTAACTGCCTTTTGAGTTATTCTTTCTCATTATTCTTAAATGTTTGCTGGTTCTCATCTGTACATTATTTGATGGCAAATATGAATTTCTATGTGTCTGAACTTCTACATCTAATTTCTTGGACAATAAGGTCTTTTATGCTTTTGATGACGGGACCTTCATTATTTAGGTTCACTAAAGCATTATAACATAACTTATGGCCACTTTGTGGTGCAGTAGTTCATTACTGGAACTACCATGCTTTAAGGTTGCTCAAACATGACTACTAGCCACAAGATACGAGTTTTTTTTAGCTTTGAAGTATTCTATATTTTTGAATTTTTCACAAAACATTACCTTTCTTTAGCACCCTGTCTGAAGAACGATCCTTGACTTTTTGAAATGAATTTTATTAAAAACAGAAGGTAGAAATATAAATTTGATCCATATTCTATATGTTCCTTCCGACAGTAGTCTAACCATTTCTACTATTTTCTTTTGATTTTTATTTTTCAATAATTATCCCTCTGAAAAATGGAGACGCACAAGATTTAATCTGCTACATCTCTACTTTTTGTTTTTTGTTTGTTTGTTTGTTTATTTTTATTTTTTATTTTTCCTAGGCCTGCTACATCTTTATTTAGTCTTCGTAGAAGTTGTCATGAGTAGCTGAATTTTTAGAATGCCTGCCTTATGTAGATTGAGGGGGTAAAGACAGTTGGGTTCTCTATTGTTATACAAGTAATGTTGATTTTTTTCCTTCCCTAAAATAATCGTTTCTCTATTCCTTCTGTCATTATAATTAACCCTGTGCGCCGATGGTGATTGTAGTTAATCTCACATGGGCACTGCAACCCCATCTAGATTGATGTGATTTCTATTTTCAAGCACCCTTCATTTATTTATTTAGTTTAAATAAATCTAGATCTGTTGGTGGCAATATCAATGTCTCTTGGCTCTGGGAATCGCAAGTAGCAATAGTTTTCTTCTTTATATATATAGAATTTCTTTGGGCTGTTGAAGAGAGTATACTTTCTTGCTATCTTAATTATGCCCAGTTGTTCTTAAGCCTAAGTTTATATTCTTTATGTTTTAGTCTTTTCTCATATAATGAGCCTATATGGGCTTTTTCAGGGGGCAACAATTGTTGATAGGCCTGTCACCATAGCTCTGGCTCCAGACTATGAGCTACCAGCAGCTGCTGCTTCCGCACTACCAACTGTAATATTGTCTTCTAAGGCCATATTTAATATTATTGACAATGATATTTCCTAACATTTTAAATTGTTTCAATTGCATCAGGAAACAGAGGACAAAGCTGCAGGCGGACCTGAGTCTGCTATTCGAAAGGCGGAGGATGTTGTCAGCAGCATGCTAGCCAAGGGCTTCAATTTGGGTAAGGATGCAGTTAACAAAGCAAAGACCTTTGATGAGAAGCACCAGTTCACTTCAACTGCCACGGCCAAAGTTGCTTCTCTGGACCAAAAGATTGGTCTGAGCGAGAAAGTTAGTGCTGGCACGACATTGGTGAGTGACAAAGTGAGGGAAATGGATGAGAAGTTCCAGGTTTCTGAGAAGACCAAGACTGCATTGTCAGCTGCTGAGCAGACAGTCAGTAGTGCTGGATCTGCCATTATGAAGAATCGTTATATTTTAACTGGGGCTTCCTGGGTTACTGGTGCTTTCAGTAAGGTTACCAAGGCAGCAGGGGAAGTGGGGCAGAAGACAAAGGAAAAGGTTTTAGCCGAGGAAGATCAGGGGAAAAAAGTGGAAGGCTCTGCTCAGATCCAAGATGCTGCAAGTGAGCAACCCTCCAAGCCTGCACCAGCACAGGGTTTGATCCTCTGAATCTCTAAAACCAGCGTAAATATTTGCACATAAAGTAATAGCATAGCAGTGCTTTTCTATTAGTTTCCATAAAGTGTAGAATGTGCTCTGATAGATGTTGGATATGTTATGTATGTATTTAAAATGAAAGACACCACTTTCTTTTTGTCTTAGCATTGTCTTGTGATTCAATTTCCTTTGAGGGCCATTCCCAATTTGCGCATCTATGTACTTATTTTAAAAGAATTGATTTTCAAAGATCAATAGAAGTTTAATTTTCAGGTGGATATGTATCTGAACAGTTTACAATATGTTTGGTTTTCAATTCATCTACAGTTCTATTGGTTTATATATATATATATAGGAAGGCATGGTGTTCAGCTTAGTTCCCTAAAATCTTGGGTGTTTTATTGTTGTATCTTACCTGCCGGGTATGCCTATGCTTCAGTTTTTCACAGTTTGTTTTTTCTTCCATACTATTGCATACCCAAAAAAGAAAAGAAAAGAATCGGTAAGTCATAGATTAGACCTGTCCATACGTGCTATATATATGATGAGTAGGGGCCAGATTTACAAAATAAAAAGAAAACAAAATTTTTAAAAAGATAAAAATCTATAAATAATAAATATACACAACGTCTAAATTTTGCTAATATTTGTATGAATGAACAAAATTTTCTCATATAAGCCAAAAAGTAATAGTTATTTTGTATATATATTTCACCCATAAAAAGAAAAAAAAAAACAGGGATTAATATGACAATAATTCTACTCAGGCCAGAAGTTTCGATATCACAACGAGCAACAATATTGTAATTAATTTGAGCGTGAGAATATAATTAAGCACAGACTAGCAATTAGTTGTTAAATTAAGATTAGTATTAATTAGTGCAACCATATCCTTTCAACAATACAACTAATCAATTGTTGTTACAAGAGTACTAAAATGTTAGATAACCAAAACAAAAAGGAAAAAAGAAAACGGATCTAAGAAGTATAAAATGACACATGATTTGAGATTGGAATCCAGCGCAATTATCTATCAGAATTGTTAGTAATTTAGGCAGGTATTGTAAAAGAGTTCATACGGAATTCACTTACCTAAATGTTCGACAGTTCAAAATTTATTTGGACAAGTGAGTATCATATAAGCACTCTCTCACATGCTTTACTTGCCAAATTACTAGCAATTTGGGCGGGCCAATGATTGTTGTGGAACCTAATCCACTGATTTTAATAGAAGTTCATAGTTTTAGAATTTTTTTTTTTTAAAAAAAAAAAAGAAAAAAGAAAAAAAGAGAAGTTTTAGAATGATTATACCATCTTAAAGTAGACTTAGAAGGAAATTAAACTTCATTAATTATTTTTTCGAGCGGTGAAATCAATACATATCAGTAAGTGCATGCATGATAATTGTTATATTTGAGTGGATATGCTACCAAAAATAAAGAGTGAAAAAAATCCATTCAAATCTAGACTTTATGAGGTGGAAGAAGAAAACACAATATAGCTTTTCATTTTTATTCAAAGAAGGGCATGCATGGATCTATTTATTGATATATAATATATAAAGACCGTAAATGAAAAAATATTTCTAATTAACATATCGTAAGCTTCACAATAGGGGAATCAGAATAAAGTAAGAACAAGATCAGGTTTTTTTTTTTTGGTTTTGGGCAATTAAGATTGGATAAAATTAGAATAAACACTAGATCACTTAATACAAATACATTAGGGCATGCCGCAGGCATGAAAAAGTAACAGCATAGGAGAACCCCTGAATAACTACAAAGAGGAAAGGGAAAGATTACATCGACCCTAAGAGCTAGAAGTGTTGGCCGGGATAAATAGTTGCCAAAGAGCCAGATCGAGATCGAGCCCGTTATATTTCCTGAGAATCCTGGCAAGTTTTCCTCCACTTGATCGTAATGGGAAGAGGACTGCCAGGATTCCTATGCCTATTCCATTGATTTCCCATGCCCAGCCGGCTACCGCCTCCAACAGCTATGGGAACTGCATGCATGCATCAAATTAAACTTCATCATACGGTCAGAAAATAATGCTAATCAATAATATGCATGTGTGTGTGTGTGTGTGTGTGTGAGAGAGAGAGAGAGAGAGAGAGAGAGATTACATTTATGGGTAGACATAATGTGATAATCTGGTAATTCACTGATTCGATATGAAGGCTGATTTGGATGAAAATCTTGCCTTTTGATTCTCTTCTTGTTTGAGAATCTGAGAATGTCTCTATTCTCTTCCATTTTTGAAAATCTAACAAAAACTAAACTTTTGCTAGTCGATTTCTCTAAATCTTTGAATGAGAGCACCCTAGGTTTTCTATGAAGAGTGAGTAAGATTGCACCATCTTTGAGCCTATTTATAGCCGTGGTGGGTGTAAATCACGAGGCAAGCTGCACTCGGAAAGCATGATCTTTCTTTCTTTTTCTTTAATTTTTTTTTTTTCAAATTTATTGCAATGGTAGCGGTTGGCATGATGTATGTGCATACGTTTTATTTCACAACCTGACAAATTCTTTTACTAGCATTTTAGATAAGGATACTTTTCATTTATCATTTTAAATAATCAGTTTATAGTAGAATTTATATATAATTTTGACAAATCTAAAGTATATAAGGTGTCATGTTATTTAAGATCTTATCTCATCAAATACATTATTTAAAGAATGATAATTGATGATATATAACTAATTTAAGACGATGTGTTGCCTTATCTGGATCGGAGAAAAGCGGGATTCTAGTGGTAGAATATTTAATGAAACCGTCATCTCAAAATCTTGTAAATATTAAGGCTGTGTTTGTTAACGCACTGGGCAATTTTTCTTTTTATCGTGCAGTGTGCCAGGCACACTGCACGATAAAAGGAAAAATTGCCCAGTGCGTTAACAAACGCAGCCTAACTCTTTACGGCGATCATTAGTCTCTATGAATTTCAAAAGCAAATGGAAAGAACCTTTATCCATATGGAGAATGATGAACAAACTATATATAGAAATAGACTTAACCGTAATATGACAAATAAGGTTAGGGTTCTAAACTCAACGATGACAACTAAACATGAGAGTTGCACTCATTGTACGTGGTACTTAACACAACACTCTACATCATGAGTTGACGACAGCCATGCACCACTTACGTCCGCGTATTGCTGGAACTCTCCTAAAAATTGTTTTCAAGATTAGAACTAAGATTAACCTCTTGCATGGTTTCAGCCATCACTTATTAATAAGTGGTTGGTGAGATCTTGGGATTTTTCAAAAAATATAAATGCAATTAGTGTGCAGGTAGACCATAAGCTGATCTTCCATTGTTTGCTTTGTGCATTTAGTTGTGGTTTAGGCAGCTCTGTGATGCCTTAGTTGTTAATATTGTAAGGTCTCCCACTGATCTTCTCTTTATATTTTTCCTAAAGGTGTCATCGTCCAAGTGAAGCAGATTTTTATGTCTTTCTTATGGAAGGAATGTGAGCTTAATAGTTCATGGGCTAAAATGGCTTGGAATTCTGTTAATTTGTCTTACTGAGAAAGAAGGTGGGATGGGTATTAAAAACTTGGAGATGTGGAATAAAACGGCTATATATATGTTGACACATGTATGGCTATGTTCCAACAATGATAACTCCATATGAGTCAAGTTGAGTTTGTTAAAGTATTGATTAAATGATTAAATTTATCTCTTCCTATCAACTTAAATTTTTGGGACAAATGATGATTTAATATAATTAACTCTAATCTTATAAAAAAAAATGTGTTTATGAGATGTGAAGTGTCTTGGGAATTGCTCTTGGTCTTGGAAGAAGATTATGGACCTTAAAGACGTTATTCGGTACAAGCTGGTGTCATAGTTGATGGTTCCTAGTTGTACTTTTTCGATTAAGTGGACATGGGAGAGCTTATGAGACCGTAGCCCTGTTGTGTTTTGGCACAAGATAGTATGGCATGGTAAAATTACTCATCGCCACTCTTTTATTTTTTTGGCTTTCAATTAGAAGAAGATTATATACCCAAGACATATTGGTTACTATTGGCTTACTTCAGGAGATGAAATTTATTTTCTGTGGGTTAGGTGAGAAGAATATCGATCATCTCTTTGTTTGTTGACCTTTCTCATAAAGTATTTGATTTAATTTTTATTACAGTGTAACATTCATTGGGCTCATAGGAATTAGGAGGAGTTTATTAAGTGGATGTTCTCGATCCCAATATTTAGAGGCAAATAGTTTCTCCCTATTGTGGTGAGAATTATGGTAGCGGCTATAATGAATGCTCTTTGGTGCGAGAGAAATGTCAAATTATTTCAAAAGAGAAACAGAGATACCAAGTGCATTTTTAAACGATTTTGTTTTGAGTTAGATCTAAAGTCTACTCCTTTAAAGGTTTTTGTGATTCTTCCCGTACTTAACACTTTCTAATTGGATCTTGGGATATTTATGATGTAATCTTTCGCTTTGCTTGACCTTTTGCTTACTTGTAGGTGCTTGTTAGTGTAGGCCCTCTAGCTTTTAGGCCATCTCGTTTTTTAGGGTTGCTTTTATGACTCTAAATTTTTATTTTTTTTTAAAAGAATTTTTATTCTTTCAATTAAAAAAAAGAGAATATATATATATAAAATGTTGTCAGCATTTCTTTGTTGGAAAATGATCATTTTCATTTCATTTAAAATGAAAGGTATCCAGTTAATATAAACTTAAGAGTAGAATTGTCCAAAATTAGATATTTTTCATTTTAAATAACAATTTTATCCCTTTATATATATAAGTGCAAATTAACATGATTTAATGTTGTTGTATTTAGTGATTTAAATGATCATGGCACGCCATTCAAAAATTTAAATTATGTGTCATTATTTATATTATTATATGCAACAACATCAAATCTTAATCATAAAATAGTTCATCTCATTAATGAAACAATATAGAAACATATTAATTAGCAGACTAATAGTTGGCTAAAACTTAAATGGCCATCAATTCTAAGCTTCTTTCGTGATGACATAGCAATTGAAGAGTTTTACTCACTCATTCAACTACAGGATTCTCTCTATTTCAAATAAAATTGGTAGTATTCATTCTACGAAATGATTTAAAGTTTATATATTTAACGGTGTACACAATGCATATTATTTAATTTTAAAAAAAAAAAGGTATTACCATTAACTTCATGCACACCTTTGCAATTTGGAAAATTCTCCCTTTCTACTTCATAAGATATTATTCATTAATTATAGACTACCACATCAGTGTATAGCATTTCCTATAGAGAATAGTTAAACAAGAATCTCACCTTTTATAGTAAGTTAGTGATTGGCTCCTAATTAATTTCCTATAGAGAATAGATAAACAAGAGTCTCACCTTTTTATGGTAAGTGAAAATGTTTTTACGTTTGTTGTGTTCTTTTCTTTTCCTTTTATATTACTTACTCTCTCGCTTCTTCACATCTGCAAAACATTTAATTAATATGCCAATTAATTAATTACTCCCAAAACTACGTCACTTTTCTTTCCAATTACAAAATAATGAATGTTATAAGTATGAGTATCTGTACAATAGACCAAAAAAAAAAAAAAATCCAAACCAATATTAGAAATTTACGGCCTGGCCCTCCGCTCCCTATATGTCTTTCTTTTCCTACTTTCTATTTCTCTCTTTTTTTAAAAAAAATAAAAAGTAAAAAATGAAAATGAAATAAAAATGAACAAAATTGAATTAAAAAAAGAAAAAAGAAAGAAAAAAAAAAGGGGGTGCTGAAGTACCTCCCCCAAATGCAAAAGGGAAAAAAAGAAGGCAAAAGAGGTCTTGTGTGAAGTCTATGACCTCTTTTCCATCCAATTTGATGATATTTAACTAATAGTGTCTTATTTGACACGGGGTGATAGTTCATGGGACCCAGTATTACTTTTTAAGTTTGATGATGCAAGTGCCAAAGCGGTGTATGGTAGTTCAGGAGCGAAGGCTAAATTAGTAAATTATATTTTCCTCCAAAAGAAAAGGAGATAAAAAAAACAAAAAAAAAAAATCATTCTGATTCATGCGTTTTCGCCTCTTCTAGTTAAACCACAAATTCAATCAATTTGGAACAAGCATGACAACGTTAAAAGAGAAAGAGATGGAAATAGAACGATTAGATTAAAGCAATGGATAAGCAACAACATTCTTCCTGCATCTGATTTTAGGAGAGGTGGCTTCTTTGAGCCTTAGCTTGTTCAAGATTGTTGGCCTATATATGTTGGTGGCCGTACCATAACACGGCTAGAACTTTAGGTTTGTAAAGAAATTGTAATAAAAGCTCGAAAGATGTCATTATTTGTAAAGAAATTGTAATAAAAAGCTCAGGGCATGCATAGTCTCTAATTTTGCTACTCTTAACGAAATCCGAAACCAATATTCGTGTGCCCAAACAAGTAGTGGTTGGAAACTAATAACCTTGCTATCATGCTGGGTAGTACTACACATCTTAAAATTCCATCTTAAAATTCGAACGTGTAACGTTAGAATACCAACACACATTTGTGAGGGTATTCATTTAGCTTTTTTGTGAGGATGTTCTGACCGAAACATTCAAACATTCAAACGTGTAACTCTATTTTAGGATGCCAAGCCTCCTTGTACTTGACAACCCCTTTCAGTTCAGGGCTCATCTACTTTCCTCACAATTTCCTAGTCACAAGAAGAGTTGGGTATTTTCCTAATTCTTGGTATGCTCCCAAATAAGTAAAAAAAGATCTTAATAATTTGCATATCAAAATGTGAAAATGATTTTTAAATAACCTTTTAATATTTTATCAAATTATTATAATTAAAATAAATAAAAAATTGTATTCAGACTTTTAGACACAAACCCCAATCAATGCTAGATTATGCAAAACAAGATCTTGTTTGTATGTATGCATGCATGTGGGGGACATGGATGAAAATAAAAAGAAATTTTTGAACCTCAAATTTCTCAATACTTTGGAACCCAAAACATCAAGAAACACAACTCAAAATTTAACTTTCAATCATTCCCGACTCCACCATTTTCTCAGCATCCAAACATTGCCGCTAAAAGAAAATCAGTACATACACAATTTGGATACCTTCAACTTCAAGCCCAAGAATTGTCAAACGCAGCCGAGGAAATCGCCCGAGAAAATTCCTGAAAACTGATACACCCATCGCCATCCGTGTCTGCCTCCTTGATCATCCCCGTCAGCTCCTCCGCCGTAAGCGCGTGGCCCAACTTGGCCATCGAGTGGGCCAGCTCGGCCGCGGTGATAAACCCATTTCCGTCCCTATCAAACATACGAAATATCTGCCTCAGCTGCTCCTCCGTGTAGGGGCTCTTGTCCGGCACAAGATCAGGCTCCACGAGCGCCACAAATTCCGAGAACTCGATCAACCCGTTGCTGTTCTTATCGGCCTTTTGTATTAACGCCTCCAGCTGCTCCGGGCTCGGTTTTAGCCCCAGCGATCGGAGCAGCGATCCGAGCTCCAGTTGAGTCAAGCTCCCGTCCTTATTGCAATCAAACGATCGGAAAATGTCGCGTAATTCAGCGAGCTGCTCGTCATCAAGCTGTTTCCCACTCATCTTCGATTGAATTAATCCGATAATTCAGAGAAACAATCGCTTCGCCCAATTTGAACTCCGATGACTCTAATCGTGTGAATAATCATATAGGTTGAATTCTTTGACTAAACCTCGAAAAATATGCGAACCCAGATGGAAATATTCACTCAATTTCTCTCTGATCGCCCCGAATTTCAAGTTTTCTTTGACTTCCACAATCAAAAGTTTGCTCTATTCGGAAAAAGGGAAAAAGAAATTTATTGTGCTTCCACTTAACCTTGACAAATCTGTGAACCCATATAGGGAAATTCTCTGAATTTCACTTTGATCCTCCCAATGACAACTTCTCCAGAATTCAAAACAAAAAAAAATGTAGCCGAATTTTTAAATATATTATAGGAATTAAAGAACTCGTTCTTTAGCTGAATTTACGGATCTGCGAAGTACGTGCAAGTCGTTAATCGATGGAACCCGTAACCCTAATCCCCTGCCAATTATATAAAAATAAAAAATTGGATAAATAAAAGACAATGTCAACAGTTCAATTTCTTGGGATTCATTCACTTGGGTCTGTCTTTTGCTAAAATAGTCAGATTAAGGTATTTGTTCAACAAAAATGTTAGAAATATAATTTTTTTAAATTTTTAACACGTGTCGGGACCTGATTGGAATATATTATTTATTTACAACATTTGGTCAGACTAAACCTACCCTTTATTTTTTTATTTCAACGAAGTATGACAATCATAGATGAATGTGTTTTAACTTTTAGGGGATTGAAAATTGATACGGTCTTTATTATATTTAATAACTTTTTTTTTTATTTTTTTTTTTTATTGATTACCCATATGGGCCATATTGTTTCCATCTATAATCATTGATCTTTATTTTATTTTAAAATATATACTGTTGACTTCAAAATTGTATTTTTCATTTATATTATTTTATTAAATTATACAAAAAGTATACCTTTTTATTTGGAAAAAAAAAAAAAAAAATTATGTGATCATAAACTTGTGCAATTAGAGTTGATATCTCTAACCCTAAGGTTAGCTAAGATAACAATCAAAATTTGTTAGGGTAAAAGAGTAAGTTCAGTTTCAAATGTTGAAAATAAAATCAATTTATACTAATCCGTGGACTTGATTTGGATGTTAAAAATTAATGTGAAATACCATATCAAGCCTCGTCTCCCTTCTGTTCAATCAGTCCAGACTTATTCCTATTATTACTCTTAAAAATTCTCTTTCCTTTGATGGTGCAGTTGATCACTCAGTCAATCTCACATAATGAACGACAATAAAAAAGAGTGGGTAAAATTGAAGACTAGTCGAAAATCTCAGAGAAGTTAGATGATTGGAATTGTCAAAGAGCCAACGAGCTACTTGATAAAATGCTTGACAAATGGGCCGTCAATAAGATAGGTAAAGCCCGCATGTTAGATAGAAAGAAGCTTCCGAAAACTTATTCACATATCTTCTTCACATCTAGGCTTTATTAGGCCGCTGTTTTTATTTTTATTTTTTATTTGCATTAAAATACCATGTTATCTTTTATAATATATATATTAATGATGGAAAATTCTTTATAGTATGGCAACTTTGTGTATCTATTTCTAAAAGGCAAACTTCAGATCCTGTAAGTTGCCCTCCGTGCAGATCAAGTAAAACTCAACTTTGTTGCGAGTGTGGATTCAATGAATTATTTGTGTTTAAGAGGATTCAAACCTCAACAAATTTAAGGCCTTTATCGCTTAAGTCAATTTCTTGAAGTTCGTATTATCTTATATATGTTGTTGGTCTTTACATATTTGTCACAAAGAAGCTCACTAGCTTTTAACTATGCTGCTTATGATATTTTTTATTGAGTAATGATAGAACACAGCTCAGACTGAAAAGAACAGTAGCACACATTAAAGGGAAAGCTAATTTTGATGCAGGAATTTTTTTTTTTTTTTATAATAGCAGGTAACTACCACATATGTGGTGTGTGCTACTGTTCCTTTTAGCCTAGGTTGTGTTCTATCATTACTCTTTTTTATTTTACAGTAAATAAAATGTTTCAATTTGGGCACACTAATATTTATGGGAAAAATGTTATTGGACTTCCTAAGTTTTCCTGAAGTTGCACCTTTCACTAAATCAAGTACCACTTTCTACCATTTTATATTTATTGTTCATCCACAACTTGTAAAGAATTGTAGTCTCACTATTTTGAAGTGCTCTTTTGACATCATTCCATATCAGAGAGATTGATTTCTTTCTTTTCTTCTAAATAAATTCCTTAGTATGCGACAAGTAATATTTGAAGTATTCTAGATATCTTATAAATTACTGTGTTTCCCTTTGGGGAGAAGGTCAATTCAAAACACATCCAATGAGTATGCAAATAGACATAACTTGTGCATGACAAAAATTGAGCAATTCTGTTATTGTTCGCAAAAATAAACTGTACGTATCAAAAAATTTAACAACAAAGCAAGCCTCTGCTCCTGATGCTTTAATTTTGAGTGCAAACTTGTTCTAAATACAGACATACGAAGAACTAATTAATTGTCTGAATACATTCATATAAAAAAATTTCCTGCAGAAGCTGCTGAATGGATGTGGAGGCAAGTCTCATCTCATCATCTTCAACAGCTGCGCGCTGATGATCAAGCAAATAAAGCCCTGCAAACAGGACGACCGGTGCCGGTGCTCATGAATATGCGGCGGCGCTTCTTGCGAACCATGGGAGTTGGAGGCGTAGACGGAGAACTTGGTTGCTCCGGCACACTTTTGCGAACCATGGGAGTTGGAGTCGGAGTTTNTGTTCCTTTCAGTTTGGACTGTGTCATTACTCTTTTTTATTTTACAGTAAATAAAATGTTTCAATTTGGGCACACTAATATTTATGAAAAAAATGTTATTGGACTTCCTAAGTTTCCCTGAAGTTGCACCTTTCACTAAATCAAGTACCACTCTTTTTCTACCTTTTAAATGTATTGTTCATCTACAACTTGTAAAGAATTATAGTCTCACTATTTTGAAGTGCTCTTTTGACATCATTCCATATCAAAGAGATTGATTTCTTTCTTTTCTTCTAAATAAATTCCATAGTATGCGACAAGTAATATTTGAAGTATTCTAGATATCTTATAAATTACTGTGTTTCCCTTTGGGGAGAAGGTCAATTCAAAACACATCCAATGAGTATTGAAATAGACATAACTTGTTCATGACAAAAATTGAGCAATTCTGTTATTATTCGCAAAAATAAACTGTACGTAACAACTTGTTCTAAATACAGACATACGAAGAACTAATTAATTGTCTGAATACATTCATATAAAAAATTTTCCTGCAGAAGCTGCTGAATGGATGTGGAGGCAAGTCTCATCTCATCATCTTCAACAGCTGCTGATGATCAAGCAAATAAAGCCCTGCAAACAGGACGACCGGTGCCGGTGCCCATGAATATGCGGCGGCGCTTCTTGCGAACCATGGGAGTTGGAGGCGTAGACGGAGAACTTGGTTGCTCCGGCACCCTTTTGCGAACTATGGGAGTTGGAATCGGAGTTTTCTCGCCAGTATTCCTTTCATCATTGTCAACAGCAACAGCAGATGAAGCAAATAAAGCCCCACAAACAGGACTACCGGCGATGGTACCCATGAATATGCGGCGGCGGCGGTGGTACTTCTTGCGAATCATGGGAGTCGGTGGCGTAGATGGGGAACTTGGTTGCTCCGGCAACCTTTTGGGTGTCAGAGACAAGGTTGAGAAATCCCCATGCAAGCTGGACTGCTTCCTTCCTACTCTCTGGGTTGGAGATTTGTCCCTAGAATCAATTTCTTCCATTGAAATCTTTGAACTTGAAGAGGCTCACACAAGAACTTGAAGCAGCGAAATACTACTACTTAATCTTCCACGTCTGGAGTGAAGAGTGATGGCGTGAAGACGGTCAAGCTACTACGGTATATATAGCCAATCTTTCCCTTTTCTTGGTTGGAAACCGACATAAAAAAGGAAATTCAAATTCTTTTTCCTTTTTTTTTTTTTTTGTAGGAAAACCAACCAGAAAACCAGAACTGAACGGAATTCTTTTCCAGCTGGTGGAGACCAATAAAAAAGAGGAAATTCAAAATTTTTTTTTTTCTAAAATCTTTTTCCTTTTATTGGTTGGAAAACCAAAAAAGAAAAGGAAACCAGACCAATCCCCTAAATTTTAATAAACCGACTAGAGTATTAGTAACGTAACGGCTAGGGCCCAAGTACAACTAGCTGTTTCGTGGGGATCTATCTAAGATCTTTCCACGTGTCACTTAATGGCTCCGATTGCCGATTAGAGTCTTTTTCATACGATATGGCGTACATGAAACTTGCTCACACAGTTATTGACGACTGAAAGGAGTACACCTTAGGCGGGGTATCTTTTAACTACCAACGGTTGCCACCAAGTATAAAAGGAAACTGCAACCTTTGAATTTTGTAATTCTTGAGAGGTTTCCGTTGAGATCTTTGAGAGGTTTTCTGTGGGGTTTTATTTTCCCCGTCTCCTCTCTCAAGTTTCCGAGAAAATCTATTCTCTGTCTGGCTCCTATGTTTCGTCGGTATACTCCCCTTCTCTATTCCCCTGTCGTTACTTAAAATCCTTGTTTGGTTGCTAAGAAACCGAAAGAAAACGAGTAGCAAGAAAAGAAATCAGTAGAACATACTTCGGAATTTAAAGAAGAAAATCAACCCCACAACTGGGATAGAAAGAACAAGAAAAAGAAAAGAAGAAACTATAGAGTTCTTCTTTTTCTTTCTTTTTCCTCAGTTTTCTCGAGAATCAAACAGAACATATGGGTTTCAATATCTATGGTGTTTACTATGTTTGGTTCTTTGGGGTTGTTGAAAAAGAAAAGTAGAAGCTATAGAGATCTTCTTTTTCTTTCTGTTTTCTTGATAATCAAGCAGAACATAATACGGGTATCAAGATTTTTGGTTTTTACTACGTTTGCCTTTATCATATATGTTGGGTTTCAAGAAAAGTAGAAGCCTTAATATATGTTGTTTTATTTAGTAACTTTTTTTTTTCTATGCGTTTTATTTGCTAATCTGAATGCTGTATAATGTGAATTGGTCAATTTCTTGTCAGGGGAACAAAGAAACGGGATGAGATGGAATCCAGGATGATGCCTAAAGTTAATCATCGAACTAACAAGAGAAGACAAAGACCAGTGAAGGCCACAAAAGCATTCACATCATGTGGAATGAAAGTTGTTAGTGATAAGAATTTATTTTCTCGATCCACTGCAAAAGAGGTATCTTCAAAGTACAAAGTGGATAAGTTTGACCTTAGAGATCTAGAATGGACAGAAAAAATTTCATTGTGTCCTGTATACCGTCCATCAGAGATGGAGTTCGAGGATCCTATAATTTATCTGCAAAACATTGCTCCTGAAGCTTCCAAATATGGTATGGGATCGATAACTGGTTATGCTAACATTTTCTTCTTTGCAGTTAAAGCTTTTGAAAAACTTCACTTACCACCTCCAATCTTTCATCACTTTTGTAATCCTACCCTTCAACTTTAAAAAGTGTCAATCTATGGTTTCCATCTTTTAGAAGTTTGCAATGATTACCCTCCCGTCCAAATTCACCATTAAATCTTCAAAATACTCATGTCTTTTGACATTGCAAACTAATGAAAGAGGGTAACCTTAAATTAACATTTTTTAAAGTTTACAAAAGTGATGAAAGATGAGGAGTGATAAGTGAAGTTTTCTCTAAAGCTTTCTTATGCGTTTACATCTTCTATTGATTTTGTACCTTGTTCAATGAAAATGATTTAAATATTATCACTGAATAAATTTGTTCCATTACCAAATTTCAGGAATCTGCAAGATTATTCCTCCAATACATGCTTCTGTTCCAGCCGACGTGGTATTAATGAAAGAACTCAGGAACTTCAAGTTTGAAACT
This sequence comes from Betula pendula, assembly GCA_900184695.1. Taxonomy (NCBI): domain Eukaryota; kingdom Viridiplantae; phylum Streptophyta; class Magnoliopsida; order Fagales; family Betulaceae; genus Betula; species Betula pendula. The sequence continues at coordinate 244,093 of FXXK01000423.1, forward strand.
GTTCTGCAGCCTCTTCGTCTGGCTAAATGGGATGTGAATGACAAGGTCTCGTTCTATAGGAGAGGAAGGTAACTCATTAAATAATAATCTAAGCTACTATCCAGTTAACTCTATGATGAGATTTTGTTGTCTGAGCATCATTTTTCTTTTTTTCAGGAAATATACCTACCGTGAGTTTGAGAGAATAGCAAACAAGCCTGCCCGTCGATTTTCTTGCTCTTCTATTAATCCTCCTGCGTTCATGGAAAAGGTGTTCTGGCATGAATTGGCCCGTGGAAAGAAAGGAACAGTTGAATATGGAGTCAATGTTGAGGGCAGTGCCTTTTCATGTGATCCTAATGATCACCTTGGGAAAAGCAAATGGAACTTGAAGGTTTTTATCCTAATGTTATCAGTTGAATGCTATTTTCTGTATTAAAATTCGTATATAACTTGATTCTTTGATTGCAGAATCTGCCGAGGCTTCCTAAATCCATTTTGCGTTTGATTGAAAGACTTATACCGGTATGCTGACCATTGTTCAACTCTTGGCTAAATTTGTCAAGCTACACCATTAGATGATGCAAGCCCACTAGTAACAAAATATAGGAAAAGATAATAGGCTACTTCGATAGAGTCGCGATTTCCAATGGCTACTTTAAGAGAGCCTTAACCTTAAAAATACATAAACTGTGTTCTAAAATAATAATCAACTCATACATTATTATTGATAGTTTCTCTTTTAAATAGAAGAACTGATTATAATAGAGACCGATTAGGTCTTCACTTCTAGGACTAGGACTTTGACTCTAATAAAGAAATAATCTGAATTAGAGATCTATTCTTTATCGGAAGATATATATACTCTTTATTGGACTCTAACACGGACAATACCAAATAATTATGATCACATGATTAAAACTTTCTCAATCTATTTTATTAGAGCTTTTGTTTTAACTTTATTGAGTTGGTTGATTTCAGGGAATAACCCATCCAATGCTTTACATTGGAATGCTATTTGGTATGTTTGCATGGCATGTGGAAGATCACTATCTGTACAGGTACGTCTAAGTACATTTGATGCAAACAGCTTTCAATCTATGTTCATATATTGATGTGCTTCAAAATTTTCCTTACCAGCATTAATTATCATCACTCTGGTGCGCCCAAAACTTGGTATGGCGTCCCTGGTCATGCAGCTCTTCAATTTGAAAGGGTGGCCCATGATCATGTGTATTCTTGTGATATCTTATCAGGAGAGGATGGTGCTTTTGAACTGCTTGCAGAAAAAACTACAATGTTTCCTCCAAGCATTCTCCTAGAACATAATGTGCCTGTGTACAAGGCTGTGCAGATGCCTGGGGAGTTTGTTATAACCTTCCCAAGATCATATCATGCAGGATTTAGCCATGGTAAATCTCTCTCTCTCTCCATCTTATAACTATTTACTGTTTAAGCCTACATGTGAAGAGAGTGTTAAAGTATTGATTAAATGATTAAATTTACCACTGATTGGTAATTTAATATGATATCAGAGCAGAGGTTCTGAGTTCGAACTTTGACTCCATCATTCGCTTACTATTTCAATTAAATATTTCACATGTTGGGCCTCACTTACACGTTGCTCAGTTCAATTTTAGGTTTTAACTGTGGTGAGGCAGTAAACTTTGCGACTGGTGATTGGTTCCCAATGGGGGCGCTGGCTAGGCAACAATATGCTCTTCTCAACAAGATCCCAATACTACCTTATGAGGAACTTCTCTGTAAAGAAGCAATGCTTCTATTTAAGTATTCTATGCAAAAAGATTATGGTTATGGTGATACATTCAAAGATTCTGTCTCTCAACGTTCTGTTAAGGTTTCTTTTGTACGCCTCATACAACTGCATAAGCAGGTTCTTGAGAGCTTAGAAGTATCATCTACTTACCCACATGCTCAAGGAACTCTAGTATGCGGCCTCTGCAAGAGAGACTGTTACTTGGCATATAATATGTGCGAGTGGTGCTATTCTGATCCCATCTGCCTTTTTCATGGTATAAGAATATTGCTAGATCTTAATGTTTTGTTTCTATCTAGTTTTTAAACACCTGAGATTGGTTGTACTAACTCTACTTACACAATCCAGAGATTGATTCACTTCATTGTTCATGCGGGAACCATCGTACGATTTTCCTGAGGGAGGACTTATCAGCAATGGAAGATGCAGCTCAAAAATTTGAGCAAGAAGAGGAAATATTGCTGGAACTTCAGCAAGAACCAGTTTTGGTGAGGAAATATTCCAAAGGAACTACTAGCTGTGCCTCTGATGTAACTTAAAGGGTTTGACATTACTGACTTCTTACCTTTTATGACTTTCTAACAAGGAAGAATGCAGAGAAGAAATTTTAAGCAAGTATTTTTTCAACTCTAAGAAGAGAATAGTTTATTTGAGGTGCTGGCTCTCCTTATATTTGTAGAGAAATGCTTGTGCACCTTCTAGAGGTCCTTCTAGGGATCCTTCTATGATTTTTTTTTTTTTAATCAAATTGGGGCCCACCTTTCAATGAGAGGTGGGCCCTAATTTGATTAAAAAAATAAAAAAAAAATCTTAGAATGATCTCTAGAAGATGTTCTAACAAACCCCATATTTGTAGATGCTTGTAAAGTATACATAGTAGTTTGCAAGGTGCCAGGCAGAAATTTTGTTTTACTCCAGAGTAGTTAGGAAGGCACAAGATTTGTATTACTCAAGAGTTGTTAGAAAGGTACAAGTTTGTGATACTAATCACATTTTGAGAAAGATTGGAACTTCTTTAGGATCAATTTTATTTATTACATTAATGATATTACATGAATTCCTTATACTGATTACAGAGTTTCTTAGTACATATATAGATGATTAAAACTGCCTAAGTGAATGGAAGCACAGCCAAAAAGGCAGCATTAAATAGCATGAAGTAAAGCCTAAGCCTAAGCCTTTGACTTTTTCCATTATGTCTTCCAACCTCCAAGGGTTCACCATCTGAGTTTTGATGGAAAATACTGCAAACAATTTCCCAATTATAGAAAAAAGAGGAGTGCTAAAAATTACCAAAGCACAGACTTATGAAATGGTACACACCTTTTCGATGAGGGATAGATAGTATGGCTTAACTTTTTCGACATCAATTCGAACCTTGCTCTTACTGTAGAGGTCATATTGGCTGTAGATGTTTTGTAGAAATAAGAAAATGAGTTTGGTTTTTGCAATCAGCTCCACAAGAAATGACTCATTTGTTTCAAAGAAAACTGGTTTGAAGAAAGGAACCTAGAAATTAAGTGAACAGAAAATGGAAGCTTACTTGAATATTTTAACCCACTTCAAATTCTGTCGATCCTCTTCATTCAATAGGTATTGATATGCTTCTGCCTTGTGCAATGCTGCAAGATGGACAGATAAAAAATCATTTCTTCATTTAAAATTTTTAGATTATTGAATATTTTCCCTATTTTAAATGATTAGTTAGAGGATAAAGACAATGCTTACGGTAAAATGAGTGATATCGGATGATAAATAATGCAGCCGGAGGTAGTGTTGTTCCATTTTCCTTTGCAACCTGGAGATATCGAAGCAACCTTATTCTAGTGTGTTTGTTGAATAATATATGGTGGAAAACTATAATGTGGATATCATATCAAAGGTTTATTTACTAAAAATTCTTTGAATGTTCAGAGGATATACCAAGTACATGTAATCATCATGCCCCCATGACATCAGCACATTTTCTAGTCCACATCCTTCGGAGTAGGTTCCAAGTTTAGTGTTGTAAGCAGGGTTGTTATAATCTGGATTGTCCTTGAAATACTGCAACACAAATATTTCTTTCATTAGATTGACTATAGACCGTTATACGACTGCCATCTAATTTGATGATATAGCAGTAAAAATCAGCCCTTAAATTAACACTTGTAAAAAAAAAAAACTAAGGACTGATTTTCACTGGCATGTTATCCTAGTTGTATAGCAGTCTATTAAGTAACATTATTCGTTAACTAATGTTTTTTAGAATAAATACCTTGTGATGAACAATCGATTCGTCGAATGCACAACCAACAGGAAATGTATCTCCTATAACATTAAAATTTACCATCAGATTGACATGATTTAAAAAGAAAAATATGCATTGATATATGGTAAAAGCACATTTCTTACCAACAACAGCCCACTGAGGTAGCTCTCCAAATTTAGAATGAAAAAGAACCTTTCCAAGATCTGAAATCCATGCAAGAATAAAGTGTCAAGTTGTTAAATGTGGTGCTTAATTTATCTAAACTAGAATATATATAATGGAGCCTGCTGACATTCATGGTGATTATCTGATATTGTGCATATTGCCGAAAAATTAAAGAAACAAACAAACTCAAGGAATTGATATTCTGCATGTTAGCCTTAAGAACAAAAACTAGGAATATGCATACCATGAATAAGGGCAGTCAAGTGCAGCCAATCTTCATCAGGATATTCTTTTCTTATGGCTTCAGCTGACTGCAGCAAGTGCTCAATCTGAGGTTCATCCAAATCAGGGTCACTTTCATCCACAAAACTGTTAAGCAGTTCAATGCCTTCCCATATGCTCATCTCTACTCTGTTCAGTTTCCCATATTCTTCCCTCATACTCTTTACCTGCATTTGCATTCCAAGTTTCTTATATCAAATTGAATCCATGCAGTCCACACAGTTAATTGTTTGAGCATTAACCTAATGAAAATGTAGTAGTGTACTTACATAATCATATGTTTGGTTAATGTGGTTCAACTGGTAGCATTTCTCCACAGTGTTTTGTCTTACACTTCCATCATAATCCCTGCCAGCCATTCCAAAACCATTCCTTGAATGAGAAACTACCCTTTTATGAACAAGACCTGACCTTACAAACAAATTATATGGACAGTGGTGGAGAAAGAAAATATTAGAACCTAAATGATTGGCCAAATGCATTGGATTCCGGCACTGCAAATCCGTTCTGCGCTGAGTTCTTGGACTCGGAAAACTGCTTCTGATCCTCTACTTGTGACCCTTTGATTTCAAACCAAAGAAACGAAAGTATTAGACCACAACTCTGTCATATTTCAAAAGAACTTTTAAGCTTATGCACTTGTACAAAAGAATTGAAATTCATGGACAAAAAGGAAGAAGGAAATGATAAACAAAGCGGTACCAAGCTCCGGCTTCTCGATAGCGATAGTCATCTTAACCTTAGAACAAGATAATAGCCCGAAGTAGGGAAGCAAAGCAGAGAAGAAAGGCTTTTTGGAAGGCCTAGGCAGAAAATGTGTTAGAGGGTACGTAGTATATATGGTGAGATGCACAAACTTTATATATAGCTAAAAATAACTCCTGTCTCTTTTCCTTTATCTATATCGAACGGTTTGGTCGCTGGATTGTCTAAAAATGCATGGTTGTCCTCTAAATTCCCTAGAAAGATAGATTTGACAATGGATTTTCTGAGGCCATCACATCCTATTTTTTGTGTTTGTGCAGAAATATAGCGAATGAGGCATCTACTGATGGCCAGACTGATGTTTTGCGTTCTGTTATGAGGATGAGGTTTAAAATCGAGTACTAATTAGCCGTTATCTTGGAAGTGGTTTGGCCAATAACCATTAGAATTAATACATAAATATATTTGAAATTAGTATTTAATACTTCTAGGAGGAAAAGATGCCTACTATGCCACGTAAACATGACAAATATTGAATCTCTGCCTTTTAAAAAAGAAAAAAAAATATTATAAACACATAATTGGTACTTCTTTAAAACATGCCCATATAATACACATATGGACTAGAAAGGTACTTTTTTTAAAAATATATATATATATATTAATATTTAAGAACTCTTCCTCATGGCCTCACACGCAAAGTCAGAGTTCGATTCCATAACTTATATTATGATATTATATTAAATTATTGATTGTCTCCAAAACTTAAGTTGATAAAAATAAATAATTAATTATTTAATTAATATTTTACATATATGTTCTTCTCACCTCAATGCTTTGTTATTTATTGTTGGGCTTCATTTTACTTTGGATTTTGTATTAACTTATTTTCGTTAGTGATTGTGTGAATGAGGTTTCACAATTTTATAACGTGATTAGGATGAGGCATTCCCAATTAAGCCTTTCACTATATGTGGTCCACAAATACTAGAAGATGGATCTAATCGGGCAATGGTAAATGTCTAACAGCTTCCAAATGGTAAGATAGCTCACAAAAAAATAATAATAATAATTAAAAAAAGAAAAAAAAAAAAAAAAGGGGGATAGTAAGATAACTAAAAAAAATCCTAAAAGGTATGAGTAAAGTTCAACATACTCCTATTTTACTTTCATTTCCCTTACTCCTTGACATGGCACTGTCACACGTTAGACAAAAAAAATTTGCAACCCCTCTCATGGTCAATGTCACCCCCAACTATCAGGATGGTCTTGACCACCAAATTGTACGTTAAGCATGGTTGCAACCACCCCCATGGCTTTGAGGATGATGCGATTGCTCTCAGAGACTCGTTTGGGCTGGCTGACTCATGGGAAAGGCTGAGCAATTTTTTTTTTTAATTTTTTATTTTTTTATTTTTTTATTTTTTATCGTTGCATTCCCACGTCAATAAATTTTTTGGGGTATAATGTTGTAATGTCAAGTCAGGGAGTAAAGGACACCTTTCCCCCTTCCCCCCTCTTGAATAAAAAAAAAAAAAGTCAGGGAGTAAAGGGGTGAGAGTAAAATGGGAGGATAGCTAGCATTTTCCAAAGTATATAAAAGTTGAAAAGGATATCTTTTAATTAAGAATTTGCTGCCTTCTCTTCTGCACAGCTCTAAGAGACCAGTATGAGAAAAGCTGAAAAGGCTAACTCTTTTCAAACAAAAGTAAGAATAATTGTATCACGCATGCCTCATTCTCTGTCACAATGGATTTCTTGGATTTTGTGAGTGCTTTCTAATTCTTTGTAGCTAACCACCATTGGCTTGAATTTGAGACTATTGCAGTCCACAAACAACTGCACCAACTTACATAAATTGCAGTCCACATTGTATGACAGGACAAGACCTTAAGAAGCTCTTGCAGGAATTAATAATGAGTTCAAACTTAACAACATAAGTTGAGTCCAAATTTAGGACATTATTCTCTAACAAAATTCAATTTTTACATTTTGGCAACCTTAGTCTACCCTCAAAAGGCTAAGGTTGTCCACTCTCAGTGGTCATGGATTACAGCTTCCTCACCAAACAATCCAATAAACTCAACCGCAACAGTGAGAGCATTCATGGCAGCCAAAGAAGTCACGCTTGTTGCGGACAATTTTTCCTCTCCACCTGCCAAGTCCGATACACCACGAAACACAATACAAGGCACTCCATTTGATAGGGATGTCTGCAAAGAGACCAACAACACCAAAACACAACTTGTAATTTGTAAATAAACAATATTTCCAAAAATATTGGAGTCATCATCAAATGAATCTGTTTTTTTTTTTTAATTTTTTATTAAACTAACCATCACAACAGCAGCACTCTCTTCATCAGCAGTTGAGACATTAAATTCTGTGAAAAGAAATTTTCTATAAGCTGCATTGTCAAGGTATATATCAGCAGTAGAACCTCTCAATCCATACACAACTTTTGGTGTTTCAGGAAGACAATATGTCTCATTGACACATTGTTGTAGCTTTAAATCCTGTAATCAATTGCACAATTACAAGATTATGAACTGAAAAATAAACCATGAATGATACACATATCATCAACATGCATAAGTTATGAAAACAGAGAGGGAAAAAAAAACCATGCTATTAACCTGAAGTGTTGTAGAAATATTGAAAAATTTTGGTTCTATTGGAAGCCAGAAGACCTCTTCCATTGGTTTTCCAACAGAGTACAATTGCTGGGGTGTGAAGTCTATCTTTGCCAACAGGTTCTCTCCCTTTTCCGGGAAATTGAAAGCCCCAAACTTCAATTCTGTGAGTTCCCCATCTGCTGAATTGAGCTCCTTTAAAATGCAAAAAAAGGATGAAAGGTAATTAAACATAGTCCCACTAAACTACAAAATCTAGCTGCTTAAACATAATTTCTGAACTAAAACATAAGTTGAATACATTCTTTTTACTAAGTAATTTTTAGGGAAAACTTCACTTACCACTCCTGATCTTTCATCACTTTTGCAATCATATCTTCAAACTTTAAAAAGTGTCAATTTATAATTACCATTTTTCAGAAGTTTGCAATATCAACCCTCCCCTCCAAATTCAGTGTTAAATCCTCAAAATACTCCCGTCTTATTTGTGTTTGTTTTTAATTTTTAATTATTAAATCAATGTATTTTTGTAATTTTATAAACATCTTAAGGGTATTTTGAGAATTTTACTGATCAATTTAGACAAAAAGGTTGACATTGCAAACTTCTGAAATATGGTAACCTTAAATTGACACTTTTTAAAGTATAAAGATATGACTGTAAAAGTAATAAAAGATAAGGAGTGATAAGTAAAATTTTTCCTAACTTTTATTCAAAACAAGGCTACCGTCATGATACAATCGTAAAATCCAACAAAGAAAAGATCATTATTATTTTTTTTTTCATTTGAAAAGTAATCCCTCGAGTGATCAACACGAGTTTAAACTTGTACCTTCCATTTCCAAGATCCTGTGAAGGCAACATAATTTGGGACACTAACATCACCAATGTACAATGAATCATTAGTACTTCCAGCTATTCCATAGTGAACAATTCCTTGAATATCAAATGTATCAAGAAGGGTTTGCACAGTTATACCTGCATTTAGCTAAGAGTGTCACCAAAAGGTCAAATCTACAACTCGTAGTATGTAATATAGTGTCGGAGAAAGAATAGAAGAAAGATGAAATCTTACCGTTTGCTCTCCACTCATCACATAAATTACATCTACACCATTAATCTTCCCAATGTTGAACCTCCTTCCTAAGTAATCAACAAGTCAAACATATTCAAAACAAGTTGTTCATTAGGTGCACTTATAATAGAATCTATAATAACAAGTTCTTTTATTTTCATTCAAAGGAATAAAAGCTTTAAAGAAATAGTTGGAGAGAAGTCATTTGATGGTCAAGATTAAATTTCACATATATGTATGTTGTCACGTTATTTAAAACAAAAGGGAAACTTAAAAAGGTTCATTGAACTTTCAGCCGTTTTGAAATGTCTCCCCTTAATGTTTAAAAACTCTTATTTTAGTCCTCCAAACTTCTAATTTTTGGCTTTTAGCCCGATTTTCCATTAAATTTTGTCGAAATGATCAAAATATCCCTATTTTTTTAGAAAAAAAAAAAATTGCAAGGGTATAGGCGTTGACCAGAATTTAACGGAATTTATGAAAATATCACCGCTTGGATCTTTGAAATTTTTTATAATTTTTTTTTATTAAAAAAAATGGGTATTTTGAGAATTTTGACAAGATATTTTTTTAAATAAATTAAAAAGAAAAAGGGATAAATGACGGAAATTAGAAGTTCAATGGCCCAATAAAAGTTTTTAAATGTTAGAGGGACATTTCAAAAATGCTAGAAGTTTATGAGGGCTTTATGAAGTTTTCCTAAAACAAAACATTGTCTCATACAATAAAACAAAATCTTGAGCATGAAATGGAAGTGAAATTGAGAGGATCAACTCGGTGTAATTACAGGATCTTCTCAGTAACAAGACCCACCTAACTTGAAAAAACAAAAAAAAAAACACCAAACTTTTTTTTCCTCCATTTTTCCTCTTAACCCGACCTAGCCCACCCTTTTCCCCATTCAATTAAAAAAAAAACCCGACCTAGCCCAACAATGCAGTAAACCCACCTAACTTTTGGGCTGAATGGGCCTTTGAAACGAGCCCATCTAAAGAGCATCTTCAACCAACTATTCTAGTCAATCCAAGACCATGACATCGAGAGAGAGAGAGAGAGAGAGAGAGAGTACCAGCCAGGTCAACCCAGGGAATCTCGGAGCTGGGAACGAATAAACCAGAGGTTTGAAGAACGAGTTCTTCGGTAGGGAAAGTCATGACAAGCCCAATATAAGGCCCTGCATTCTCATTGATCCTGTCAACGACGCCGTGCATTGGATGACTAGACCTCAGCTGCATAGACTGTTGTACTTGTACCATAACCATTAACCCCAACAACATCACTTCCAGATCAACGCCCCACATTCGTCGCCGTCGTCCTACCACAGGCAACGAACACTGTCCGATGTACATTTCAGTCGAGAATGGAAGATGATCGGACGGCTGTGGTTGTGGGGTTCCCCTAGAAAGTTGGAGAGGTGCAAGAAGTGTACAGCGAAGATTAACTGGTTCGTGAATAGTGTCGTTGGGAATTTAGGTGTGAGCATGTGACTACCAAGCACTGTAACGCACGTGGATCGACCCTCCAATTATTGTGATAGCGTCATCACGTGCGTGGTTCACGAAGAGCACACGATTAGCCCATGGTAAAACAGAGAAAGAGGGCATTGTCGGTCGCTCCAACGGTCCTTCAGAATTTACAAGGAAAATGTTTGGGATATTATAAATTTTTTATATACTTTCACATTTTTGTGTCTACAAAATAAGTACCAAGGGGGTGGAGCAATAAATGTCACATAATAAATGTCATATAATAAAAGCACTAATACGTCAGATTTTGGATGGAACACCTACTTCCCTTGATTAGTTGAGATGAAATTACCCGTTTCCCACTTTCAAAATTTTTTTTTTCCTTTTTCTTTCGGCCCATTCAATAAGAATATAAATGAAAAATAAGAGATATGATCTAAAATCACATATTTTTAATTTACATTCCTTTGTAAACTACCAAATTTAATAGAAAACGGATTCTCTAGCTCCTTTTATACCATACCATTCCATCTTGATTTATTCTTTCTTTGCATTCATTTCAACTCATAAGTCGTAAACGCATTGTATGTCAACTTTCAAACAAATTTCATAATCAGAATCAGTTTAATTCTTTTATAGATCAAGGGATAAAAGTAGAATGTCATAATATTGACAAGTGTCTCAGAACTAGTTGAAAATTCTTGACAAGGCTTATAGGCACCTAATTACTAGTTTCCACATCTCATGAAAATTGAATAGCTCACACGCTTTCAGTAATTACTCTCACAGCTTCAATGTCATGAATCCATCACAAATATTTTAGGCTTCATTTTTCGTCATCATCACAAATGGTAAATAAGAAAGGTCCAATGTGAAAATCTAGTTGAGACCCTGCATAAAATGGATCTTCATTATATGTAAATGGACCCACTTTCTAACCAACACTTCTGATCTGACTGTCATCCTCTACTGCTTTGTGGCGTATGATGATGATCTACTTGAATGAAGAAACAACTATAAGAGTTTCAATCCACCAGTTACTTCATCAACTACTTCAATAGGTCCTGCTCCAGTGTTAGAATCAATCAATTGAAAGACAACTTTGAAATTTTACACATATATATATACACACACAAAATACATTCAATATATGCGTGTATGTGTGATTCAGAAGCAAGAGTTTGTAAAAGAGAAAAGTGTATCTATGTATTTGTGTGTGTTTATTCTATCCTTGGCATTCGAAAGATTTTACCAAACTGCAACACAATTAATTCCACCTCATATCTGATATAGATAGCACAAAGGAACTTGAACTCTCAGCCCAAGACAGAAGTCAAGTTGGGAAATCCAAAGGGTACCATCATACCAACTTGCTATTGGTTAAAACTATCCTTATTTCTTTTATTTTAATGATAAAATTGAATCCCCATGTCAAAACTGCTACGGGTCATATGGGGTTCTCCAACACAAAAGATTTGCAAGATATGCAGGTATTGGGAAGAGAAACTCACCAAGAATAGCCATCACTGTCCTCGAATCTGGAAGATCAGAGAATGAATAAGTTATGAGATTAGGATAAACTGGTTAAACAGCTTCTGAAGCAATGAAAAATTATTTCACAAATATGAACTAGACAAGATTTAGAGAACCAACTGAAACGTTTGGAAAGGTGTTTACAAAAATAGGAAAAATAATTAAAGCAGTCCTCAGAATTCAAATCACAAAAATATCCAACCCATAATCACTGGAAGGACTATATGTGGTGGCAAGCACAAATTGGATAGCATTTTGATAATAATAATTAAAAAATGCTATTCTACTTCATTCAATCTTTGTTATCTCTATAAGTCCTCGCCTCCACATCTCAAATATGGTTATTAACACAATTTACATGCTTCCAGTACATTAGGATTGCATTGTTTACGTAACTTATCAGAGGATCAATTTCAGTGCATATCATGTCTTCAATTTTTTTTGTTTATAAGTAACTTTTTGGCCGCATGTCTTTAATTTTTTTCTTGACTTGGAGTCCACACTCAGTTATAAAAAGCACAAATTAGCAATCTAAAAGGCAGCTTCAAGTATCCATCCCAATCACCCCCAAATTGCCTCTTTCCGTCTCTCAGTATCCACCAGATCCATCCATTAAGATCATCTACATCACCATCCTTCCTCATTCAATGGATAGCTTCTATTTGACGAAAAGAACACACATTTCATATGAAAGACTACAAGTATATTTAGGTTATGTTTGGTACGCAGAATGACTATCCCTTGGAATAACCTTTATTTAGAATTTAAAAAGTGAAATAAATTAGTCTTTTAATAGTCATTGTCATGACCATAAAAGAATGTCTATTCCTTCAATTGAGGGAATATCTATTCTTTTCAAATTTGAAAAAAATATATATTCCCTCAATTGAAGGAATAGACATTCTCTAACGGCTATCAGAATGACTATTCCAAAGATAATTCATTCCACTCATTTCATTCTTAATAAAGACTATTCTTTGGAATAGTCATTCCGCGTACCAAACGTATCCTTAATCAACGTGTATGAATGTACTATGGATCTGAGTCATGGGGAGTACTGCTGCTCATCTCTACAAACTTAAATCCCCAATTGTGCAAAAGCGCCCTCTTTGATAAGATACATTATCTATATTACTAATTAAACTCAATTAACATCCTCAAAACATCAAGGGGAGAGTACAGCCTGCTGACCAAAATATATATACCAAAAACTCTCATTTCTATTACTACGGTAACCATGATCAATTTTCAAGAAGGAATTCTTTTTGCAACTCACTTGGTGCAATCTGTGTTCTCCCTGCATCAATTGTAATGTGGGTTGGAATATTTAGCGATTTTGCCCGCTCCTGCCAAAGTATATAAGGATTTAGTGAAAAATTAACAAATCCATAAAAAAAAAACATGCACCACATAAACCATAACAAAGTGGAACAGGAGAATATAGTGGGAAAAGAGGACAAAGTAAAAACATCACATTTCACTTTTTTCTTTTGGGGGGAAGGTCAGGAAAATTAAAACATCAGATTAGAGAATGGAAATTACATCAGCCAATGAAGTATAAAAACATGAGAAGATAAAATAAAATAAAATAAAAGTAGCAAATTTCACAGTTAAAGTTTTGCCAATGGCTCAAAAAGAACTAATATTACATTCATAACAAAATAAGTAAGCAAGAAAAGAATAAGCCTATGTTACACCATATAGATTTTTTCACCAAAAAAAAAAAAACCTTACCTGCAAAACAAGCATATCTTCCTCACTTTCAATTTTTACAACCACCTTAGGCTGCGCACACATCTCCCACCTGTATGCTGACAAACTTAGTCGCAGGCAATGGAGTCAATAAGGAATAAACTAGCAGATTAGGGTGTGGCCTTACCGGTTTAAAGCTTTTGGTGCCCGACGAAGAAGCTTTTTATAGAGACCCAAAGTTGCATGACTATCCAAATAAGGCAAAGATTTGGATCATGAATGAGATCAAAATGTATTTCAATAATGGAAAAAAAATAGCAAACATTCAAAAACTAACCAAGGATCAATAGGAGTACCAACAATTGTACAGTACAAAGGGTAAAGATGTTATAACATCAACCATGTCAGCGCAACTCTCAAGCACTTTACCATAAAGATACTAAATCAATAAGTAATCCAAAATTGTTATGAGCATTCCATAGAGATAATATGAAGAAAGAGGTGGTTGACTTAAAAATAAATAAGTAAATAAATTGTTTTTATGAAGACTAAAGTTTGCCAATAGTTGTTCAAACAGTTAAAGTCCACAAGGGCACCCAGACACAACAGGGAACAAAAACCTTTTTTGTTTTGATAAGTAAGTATGTGTTATTCTAAATTAAATAAATCACAACTGGAAAGAATAACGCATACATAAAAATTTCTTCTAAATTAACCCCCAGCTCAGCCAAAATCACCATATCCATTGGCTGGGTTGCTAAACAAAGAAATTGGCTTTACTATTTTCCACTAACTCATAAACTTTATCACTAGGATTATTAAACATAAATAAATGTATTTATTTTTTTGATAAGTAATCGAATTATCATAAAATGCATATGGCGCCCTCAGATACATAAGAAGTACACAAGAAAAAACACCTAACTAGCTAGAAAGAGAAAAAAAAGAATAAGGAAATCATGATAAACCAATGTATTTATTGAAATTAACATTCAAGTACCACAAAGCAAGAAGCATAGAGAGACAATGGTTTGATTTTCCTTATAAATACAATGGTTTCCATTGGTGTCAAAAAGAAAAATATCATTAAACAGATAATCAATCATCAAAAAAGTCCTTAATAAGCAAATAATTAATGAATCAATCAACATAAGATCTATAAATCACACATCAAAAACCTGGGTCTTGGCTATTTGTGATTTGCATCTATAAGAAGATATCTGAAAGCAAAGCAGAGAAGAACTACTTTTTAAGGCTAGAGAATATATGTTCATAAAAAAATTATATTATATCAGACTGTGTTACATATAAAATTACAGGCTACCTGCATTGGGCAGCAATTTTCCCTTTACCCATCTTTAGATCATTCCTCACAACCAAAACCTGCAGAAAATAAGAAAATAGCAAATAGATCTTAGTTCCTTTTTTCCCCTAAATTCTCTTTCCATGTATGTGCATGTGTGTGAAAGAGTGAGAGAGAGAGACCATTTTGAAATCTTCAAGAATGTCAGCCAACTTTTCAATCTCAAGGGACTCTTTGGGCTTATCATTCTTCTTCCCATTACCAACAACTGCAGTGTCTTTAGGTAATCTTGCTGAGATAAAGATGCGTGCAGGATATCGTGCACCAATGTAGTATCCCAAAGCAAGGCAACCTGCTCCAACTAGAATGGCACTCAGCAACGTCAGGTCCATCCTATGTTGTACCCAAACAATGGCCCCTCAATCTTCTCTCAAGTCTGGGAAAAAGCAAATCTTGAGAGCAGACAGTCCAAAATCCACCTAGACAAAAGCAGATCATAATTGAACCTCTCCTTGTCATTGGATGAACAATAGACTTGCACCCATAAAATAAATATCTAATATTTAAAAATAGAACAAAAAATATAAATAAAGTGTACATACTCCAAAACACATACAAAACAACTTTATGAGGTCCCCTATATGAATTTCGATTCAGCAAGTAATTTAGATTCAGATTAGAGACTCTGAAACACTTCATAACATACCATGAACTTTCTCTGAATTCTAATCATCTTTGAAAGGAAAACCAAAACACACATAGAAATATTATCTTTTTCAGTACTTTCTACTTTTATATTGTAAACTTCATAGCCATTAGTTCAACATCAGACCATCCATATGTTAACTTTTTATTTTATTTTTTTGGTATACCCACCTTTGGCAGATAAACCTCACACCCGTGTAAAACGCCCCTTACACACAGATTAGATAATACTCCGGTTTCGCCGGTGGGTTAGCCCCAAGGAATTGTTTGCATCCAAGGGGATTCGAACCGTAAACCTCATGGGACTACCATGAAAACCAAGACCCTTACCACTTGAGCCAACCTCTTGCGGTTGCATATATGAATTATAATTAGAGCTGACAATTTTCGACACGAAATTAGCGGGTTAGGGTTGAGGGGCCTGACCCATTTAATTAATACGTTAGCTTAAGGTTAACTTATATAGTTTTATACTCATACTTTGACACGACCCGAGCACGACACAAGAACACCAATTGCCACCCTTAATTACAATCAGTATATGGTCATTTGTGGACAAGGTTCAACCAACTAGGAACACGGGTCTCACATACAAGACAGACAACCTTAATATAGACACCAAAGTAGTGATTTCAACCAATTTTTCCGAACATGACCAAAACACAATAGACATGCATAAATTAACAACCATCCTAAACACATTGCAAACCATTGGAATAAACAAATAACAAAATATATTAAGAAACACCTTTTGATATTCTAAGTAACCCCATTTCTCATTTCTTTCTCTTTCTTCTTTGTGTGTGTGTGTGTGTGGTATTCAAAGAAGAATAAGGCTCCAATTATGTTAACATTCTAGTGAGGAATTACAAAAATGAAAATAGATCAAATAAAAATCTTACAGAAGCTTAATTTTAGATCAAGAACATACACTCTGCTTCAGTAAAGAGAAAGTTCCACTCAATTGATTAAGTTTTCCATCAAAGCAAACAGATGATAAGAGTAACAATCTTGGCAGAATAGAGTAACTATTCCTAAAACAGAAGGGCATTTTGGTAAAATAGGTACCTGTAGTGTGAGGCTGCTGAAGCTGCATTGATCGAAATGTCAAAAACCCTAGACGTTAAAGCACTGGAAAGACTATAAGGGGAGGAAGAAAAAGAGGAGAGAGATTGCGTTCACCTGAAACTCGTGCGGGTTCTGTAAAACAGGGCGTCCTAGCTCAGCCGTTCGAATGGTAGACTCAGTCTTACTTCTAATGTGATGAATCTGACCTAAAAAGACAAAAAGAAAGCTTACGCAACCCGACGGGTTCTAATATTCGGATTTTAGAAACCAAGTCTAGTCCTCATAAGACTCGGCAATCGGCAAGACATCAATTAATTAAGAATTTTGTTTTTTTTGGATAAGGAAAAAAAAATATAGGTAGGGTCAGATGTGGTGCAGTCACACGTTAGATAAAATATAATACGCCAAGTTTCATAACATATTATTTCATTTTCAAGTAGCATTTTTTTTTTAAGTGAAGTAACATTGTCTTAATTAAAAAAAAAAAAAAAAAAAAAAAAAAAGAAACTTGCATTTTCTTTGTTTTTTGTTTTTATTTTTATTTTTTTAAAAAAAATAAGTAGATGTGAATGTGCTATATAGACAATAATACTAAAAAAATGCTACTTGAAAATTATGAGTAACCATTCTCATTCTTTTTAAGTGTTTATTGTTTTTTGTTTGAAAAATACTTTTTTTTTTCAAATACAGTAATGAATAATTCAAATATAAATGTTTTTTATACAAAATCTTACACCTTTTTGTTTGAATATTTTTGATAAATAGGTACTTAACTCTTTACGGAATAAGTTAACTTATTATTTAGAAAAGTAATTTTTTTAAAAAAATAATAATAAAGTAACCGTGTGGCCGACTTTGACCTAACTTAATATTTAAATTTTATTTTCTTAAAATAAATAGTGGGATTATAGTCACCTTCAGTAAAGGAGAAAGGTGGCTACACAATCACTCTGTTATGATTGGGCTAGCCATGCAACCACCATTCTCTTTTAAGTTGGCCACATGATCCTCTATTTTTTAAAAACATTTTTTTATTAAATATTGTTTTCTTCAAAAATATATATTTTCAATTAAAGACTTTTTTTAGCAAAACAAATGAAGCCCTACATGGATTTTTAATTTTTGTTAAGGGTCAATTGAGTATTTTCAGACAATACATGCATATTAAATGAAAAAATATTAATTAATTAAAATGAAAATAAAATGATTTTATTATACTATAAATCACATTAAATTCAGTTACACTTTTCAAAATATAATGAAATAATTTGTAATTATTCATGATTACAAGAAGATTATTTATAATTCATCCATAAAAACTTTTAACAATGTCATGGACAAATTAGATCGAGACCCCGTGCAATATCTTAAGCAAATCATGAGATATAATAACTGTAATATAAACCTTTCATTTAATTTAACAAATTTGGAGAACAATCTTATTTATTTCAAGCATAATGATATATTGTCGTGTTATTTCAAATTTATAAATGACTTGACAATATATTTATTACGTGATATTAATTATATATATTATTAAATAAAAACCAAATAAAATTACTTGAAAATTGAGATGATTATATTCTATAATAGTTCATACACAGTAATTAGCTGTAGGAGTAACGTGTATTTTGCTCTGTTTTTTTTTTTTTCCTGCCGTCCATAGCTTTTTTTTATTCTGCCGTCCATACCTTTTTTTTTTTTTTGGTGCGTTCAATACGGAGGTTGGGCCAGTATCGTTTATTTTTCTGTTGGAAAAGATGCGTTCCATGGGGGCAAGGAATCAAAATCGAACGGTGACGAGCGCAAGAAGTCAATCGCCCAACTACTCTGACTTTGACTAGAAGACAATTCTACACGGTGGAGAAAATCTACAGGGTGCAACATTTTCCATTACCTGACTTTGACGAGATCATATAATAATAATAATAACAATAATCCCATAAATTATCTAAAACCGTGAAAAATGCAAATTCTTTATTTCTTGTGTTTTTCTTTGGTTTATTACTGAAAAAAGGGAATTAAAGTTTACACCCCACAAATGAAATGCATGTTTTAGAAATAGTTGACATTAATGATCATTTTTTACTCGTGGACAATATTTGACATTGTCCTTACTCCTTAAAAGAGGAAGAAAACTTGACACACAACGGAGCACCCACTGCAATGACATATGGCACATATTATCCAGTTGATCTTAATGTTCCTAAGGAAAAATGTGATTAGTTTATTTGGAAAATAATCGGTTATTTAAGTATGAAAAATTTATTTGAAATGGAGAGGATTTGGGTTAAGTTTATTTGATGTGCAATTTATAATTAGTTTGGACTAACTCATGAACTAGTTCAATTGCAATAAAGATTTTTTGTAAGTAATTGTTTGAATTACGTGTAATTTCGATCGATCTTTATAAACAGGAGGATTACAAGGCTTGCGTGTTTTGATCAACCCCTCTATGTAAGGTTATTTGAATTGCAACTAATTATAAGACATTCTGATCGGTCCAATAAATGAATGATTGAAATATTTACATTTTAAATTTCATTCACGGATAAAGGAGATATTAATGGCAAATTTATATTCACTATTTCTCCACCCCCCTTGCCATGATTTCAGGTTTATTAATTTTTCTCACTTTTAGCAAGAAAACGGAATTTCAGTTATACATTTAGTGTGATAGTTAAGAGCCATGGTCCTCCAACAAATCAGGAAAAAAAATTACAAGCTAAATTTTTTTTTTCAACCTATTGCTCTTATTCCATTTTTTTTATTTTGCCATATTCAATAATTTTTTTGGTCTTGACCGCTGCCCATAATACTTTCTATCTCCGTCCTGATCGTCTGAGCAATTTAAGTAAATATGACCCGACTTGTTTGAGCACCCGCTCTGAGCTCAAACAATCTCTCACATATATCTCAGAAAAAAAAAAAAAAAATCTCACAAATATCTGCCTATTACATATACAATGAATAGTGACATTGTACATCCATAGTCCAATAATATATACATCTCTTGGTAATTTATATTTTTTATACCGTGTTTAACCAATGTCAGTCGAACAC
>FXXK01000424.1:2706-12954 GCA_900184695.1 Betula pendula
AAAAAGAAAGAATTTGACAGTCAAATTATATGTTATTCCTTTAAATCAATTTCTTAATCTTAAACATCCAAACAATAAAAAAGGAAACTAACCCTATCTATTCCATTCTATACTAGATCCACACCCTCTTAATTCAATTTCTTGTTTGTGCGGTGGTAAGAGTACTTGTGTGTTGTCAATCATAACACAAAGATAGGCTTGTCATGTGTTATTCAACTCCACTTATTAACTTTTCATGCTGCAAATTCATGGGGATGAGATCCACATGTACCGTGTGGATGGCTACACTACCAGTGTATAAAGATGATACTTCTTAAAGACAGATCTTGGTTCTAGAATTATTGAGTCTTGTCTTTCAAATAAAATTTCATACACTTGAAAGTAATGATATTTTTCCCTTAGTTTCCATAAAATGGTTAATGGCTTTGTCTATGAAAATAATAATAAAAATAATATTTTATGGTATGTCAGTGGGTAGGACAAGAAATTATGTACAAATATACTTCATTGATATTCTTACTGAATTTGATATAACTTAGATGCTTGCCATGACATCTTAGTCTCACAGGATTGGGATGATAACATCTTTTTGGTACCTTGAGGACTCATCATTTTCTTTCATCTTTTTCTTTTCTTGTGCATACTTTATTTTTCTATTTTCTATTTGAATCATAATAATCAGGTATGAATCAAGATTCATTGAGGCGATTGTTGAAGAAGTTTTGTGTAAAGTAAACCCTGCTCGCCTGAATGTTGCCAAGCATCCAGTAGGAATACATTCTCATGTTGAAAAGATGAAAGTTCTATTAAATCTTGGAACAAGTGACGTTCGCATTGTGGGCATCTATGGGATGGGAGGAATTGGTAAAACAACCCTAGCAAATGCTGTCTCCAACGAAATATGTGTTGCATTTGAAGGAAGTAGCTTTCTTTCAAACGTTAAAGAAAGTTCAGAAAAGCCCAATGGCTTAGTTCATTTACAAGAACAACTTCTTTATGATATCTCTAAAACGCATTTGAAGATTGACAAGCTGGTTAAGAGGAACATATTGATAAGAAAGACTTCATCGCAAAAGAGTTCTTGTTATCTTGATGATTGGATGACTTGAAAGAATAACACGCGTTAGTTGATAAACAATGGTTTGCGTCAGGAAGTAGAATCATTGTAACAACAGAGATGAACATTTGCTAAGCCAATTGGGGTAGATGAAAAATATAGAGGTTAGAGAATGAATCATTGGGAGTCTCTTCGACTATTAAGTTGGCATGCCTTTGAGATGGTCAATCCAGAAGAAGATTACTCTGAAACTTTCTATTGAAGTAGTGGTTATGCTGGGAGGCCTTCCATTAGCTCTTATGTTTGGGTTCTTTTCTTAAAAAAGAAGCATTGGTTGAAGGGAAAGTGAATTGAAAAAATTACAAAGATCTCCTCATGAAAAAATTCAGAAAATACTTAGAAGAAGTTATGATTCACTGGACAGATCTACAAAGGACATATTCCTTGATATTGCATGTTTCTTTGTTGGTATGGATGAAGAATATGCTATCAAAATACTCGATGATTGTAATTTCTCTCCAGGAATTGGTATCCCTATTCTCATTCAGAGGTCACTTGTAACAATTGATTATCCAAATAAGTTGAAGATGCATGATTTGATTCGAGATATGGGAAGGGAAATTGTTTGTGAAGAATCGCCCAAATATCCAGAAAAACGTAGTAGGTTGTGGTTTCACGAGGATGTCTTAACTGTACTCGACAAACAAACAGTAAGAGACATATTCATTTTTACTATAAAAAAAAATAAAATAGATGCATAAGCATTTA
This sequence comes from Betula pendula, assembly GCA_900184695.1. NCBI lineage: Eukaryota > Viridiplantae > Streptophyta > Magnoliopsida > Fagales > Betulaceae > Betula > Betula pendula. The sequence continues at coordinate 4,532 of FXXK01000424.1, forward strand.
CATATATAAACACATGCACATGCACATGTACATAATATATGTGTTATGTAGGTATGCATGAGAGATTTGCCTTTTTTGCTAAGCATGCTTTATAGTTTAAATAGTGTATCAACATAACTCATAAGTGATTGGCTTTAAATTAAAAGCTTCTCTGAATCAAGTCAGGTAGTTTACAACATTCAAATGGTATGCAATCGTGTTTTAAGCAATTCTAATCATGTTCAAATTACTTTAGTATTATTTTCTAAATTATGGTGAGAATATATAGGCCTACTCTAGTTCAAAGTTATTCTAGCATTACACAAGATGAGCATGTGCGTTGCTAATCCAACTGTCTATTTTGCTAGGGATCGGAAACAGTGGAGGCTCTCATCTTAAATCTATTTGTACTTGAAGATGTAAATTGGAAAACTGAAGCATTTACAAATATGAAGAATTTGAGATTGCTCCAAATCAATGATGTACATCTCACAGGATCCTATGAACATTTCTCTAAAGAGCTAAGATGCCTTTGTTGGCATAAGTGTCCTCTAAAATTTCTACCACAGAATTTTCATCTAGAAAATCTTGTTATTCTTGACATGCAGCATAGTAATGTCAAACAACTTTGGAAGAAGAACAAAGTATAACAAATCTTACCAAGTGTTTTTTTTTTCCTCTCTCTTAATGTTAAATGTCCAACTAACAAGAACTTTTCCTTTTTTTTTTTTCTAGATACTCAACAAGTTGAAGGTCCTTAATCTCAGCAATTCCAAATATCTCACCAAATCACCAAACTTCTCTCAAGTGCCACAATTGGAGATACTAATACTTGAAGGTTGCATAAGCTTGGTTCAGGTTCATGAGTCCATTGGAAATTTGAAAAGACTTGTTTCGCTAAATTTAAAAGGATGTAAGGACTTTACGAATCTTCCTAAAAGCATTTCGAATTTAAAATCTCTGAAAACTCTTAACGTGTCCGGCTGTTCAAAACTTGACAAGTTACCAGAGGAATTCGGAAGTATGATGGCTTTAACATGTCTAATTGCATACGAAACTGCTATTAAGCAACTACCGTCTTCTTTTGGTCTTTTGAAGAATCTTGAAATTATATCATTATCTAGATGTAAAGAACAATCCTCACAATCTTGGTTGTCACTTCTCTCATCATTGATGTCACCAAAAAGCTTGAACCCAATAAGTTTGCTACCAGCTTCCATTTCTGGATTACGTTCTTTGACAAGTCTACATCTCCCTGAGTGTAATTTATCTGAAGATGTGATTCCCGATGATTTTGGGAGTTTATCTGCACTCATATTCTTGGATTTATCAAGAAACAATTTTCGTAACGTACCTCATTGCATCAGTCGCCTTCTTAAATTGGGATGTTTGTATTTGCTCGATTGTACAAATCTTCAATCAATTTCAGGACTCCCCCCAAATATAGTGGGCTTGCATGCATGTAACTGCACATCATTGGAAAGAGTCTCAATTTCGTCGCACCACCATCACAAGTATCTACCGCTTGTTACGCTTCGTAATTGCCCCAAATTGACTGAGATTCAAGGCTCGGAGAATATGTTTGCTATTAAAGACGTGCGCATGGAAGGGTGTAACAATCTAGCATATGATTTTAGTAGTCATCTTCAGGTCTCTCTCTCTCTCTCTCTCTCATTTTTGATGTGAACTTATATATATTTTTTTAATAGTGGCAGTTAAACAGGCACCTGTACAGGTGCCCCAGGCGCAACCATTTTCATGATAATGTCATTTACCTCCCTGGTAGTGAGGTTCCAAATTGGTTCAGCCATCAGAGAAATGGGTCTTCAATATCCTTCCATGTACCTTCAATTCCAGAGGGTCAAATCCTTTGGTTGGCTGTTTGTGCTGTTTATGCAGAAATCAAAGAATACAATAGGTTTTGTAGTCAACAAAGTCAGGTGATAATCCATAATAAAACTAAACCCTACCAGGAAAATCTTTTCCCATCAAGAAGACTCGATCCTAGTCCTACCCCTGAAGATCATGTTTTTCTGTACCAGCAGCCACTCATATTTAATGCAACTCTGATGAAACGTGGAGAGCTCATGATAAGCTATCAAAATGTGGTGGAAATTGGAGATGAAATTGAGGTGTCCATCGAGCTTTCGGAAGAACTTAAAGTGAAGAAGTGTGGAGTTCATCTAGTAGTTGAAGAGCCAAATGTAATGGAAGAATAAGCGTGGTCCAATATCTCGATTCTGATACTGCTAAAGATGATGTTGGACATCTGAAGAGAAGGCCTGATAATTGAAGTGATCCATCAGCAACCAAAGGCTACTGATCCATCTGAAGAGAAGACCTGATGATTGAAGTGATCCATCAGCAACCAAAGGCTACTGATCCATCTGAAGAGAAGACCTGATGATTGAAGTGATCCATCAGCAACCAAAGGCTACTGATCCATCTGAAGAGAAGACCTGATGATTGAAGTGATCCATCACTTACACATGTGTGGGTTTCTTTGTGTTCTTTGGCCAGCATTCTTTTCCCGATCCTGTACCCTGTGAATATTAATTTAGGACCAAATCTTTGAGCAAAGCCGAGAACCATAATCATGTGTATAGATTTATTAATGGTCTTAGTAAAATCTTGAATTTCGCCCATGTTGCTATTCACAAATGGGTTTGCCCATCTTGTTTCAGTGAAACAATTAAGTTCATTGCCAATGTTTCATGTTTCAACCCATTTGATTACAGTTAACCTTAGAAACCAAATACACAGGCAAAGAACCAGGAAGTATGCTAACATCCTCCATCACTTTTTTCGTGTAATTTACAACCTTCTTAAAACCACTAAGCTGCAAACTCACATAGACAAAAAGCACAGAGCTGCATATGTGAATAACATGTGACGACAGAACCATAAAACTAGTCATGGCATCCATAGGTTACATATGCAACCAACAGAAAGACTGAAAAGCATACATTTTGCAGCTCAGAGATTACTTACAACTTTACTATGTGAGAACTTCATGAAATAAGCAAAAGAAACAATTTTAGAGTAAGTCACCGCAGAGAAATCCAATTAACAAACAGATGTGCAAACAACAAACATCAGAATATTATTAGGGTTGAAAGAGTTCTGAGTTTTTTTACAGACAATAAACATGAAAATACAATAAATATGGGAGCCCAGCGGACACTTACAGGAAATGAGAGCTTTTACGTACTGCATTGCTTGCCTATCCTGTATTGTTGCCCATGTAAATCAATTGTTATCACATTTTCTATGTCCTCGTTTCTGAATATCAGAAGAAATAGCTAAAAATGGACAGTTTTTTTTTTTTTTTTCATATTTTAAGCAATGACCAACCTAGCTTTAAGTCTATCATGCCTTGCCTTTTCATGCATCTGCCTTTCGAGCCAATTTTATTACAAACAAGTGTATTATTAAGATGGATGTATTAAAAAAAAAAAACTTTTTGAACAACAGTTAAAAGTAAATGTTAAAACTGTGACAAAAAAAAAAAAGTGATTTAACGTCCCAAACAATTATTAAAGATTCTTTATTCAACCACACCAAGCTGAAGCATACTGGACCAGGTAGGACTAGCCTCCTTCCTTCCTGCCCACTTCCTAATTCGAGTGATCCAGGAACTAACATTCCTCTGTTTTTTTTTTTTTCCTCTTGAATATATTTGTTTGCTAGCAAATTTCACGAGCACAGTGACAGTGAGTTTTCCTTAACTAGCAACAACATCAAGGCCGTAATCCAGGTAATTATTAAACATTATATTACGACTTATTTCAAAAGCTTAATTTAAAAAAAAAAAAAAACTAAAACTTGTTTCCATTTCAGGACATTTTTGCTGCGGGGAGTGAGACATCAGCCATAACCATAATTTGGGCAATGTCACAAATGATGAAAAATCCGGAAGTGATGAAGAAGGCACAAGATGAGGTGAGGGAAGTGTTTAATAGAAGAGGGAGGGTTGATGAAACAGGCATTAATGAGATGAGATTTTTGAAGTTAGTTGTGAAGGAGACCCTGCGAGTACACCCTCCATCTGCTATGTTACTTCCTAGAGAATCTAAGGAGAGGTGTGAAATAAATGGGTATGAAATTCCTGCGAAAACTAGAGTAATTGTTAATGCGTGGGCAATTTCAAGAGATCCAAGATATTGGCCTGAAGCTGAGAGATTTAATCCAGAGAGATTCCTAATTGATAGCACTCATGACTTTAAGGGGACTAATTTCGAATATCTCCCATTTGGATCTGAAAGGAGGGTATGCCCAGGCTATATATTTGGCCTTGTTATTGTTGAGTATGCAATTGCTCTGCTTTTGGACCATTTTGATTGGACACTTCCCAATGGGATGGAGCGTGAAGATCTGGTCTTGATTACAATTGTTCATGATAATCTGTTGCCGCTTGAATAAGCATAATTCTTCTTCTGATAGAGATAGTATGTATGTGTATGATGATTACAATTTACCTAGTTGGAATAAGATCTCAACTTTGTATTTGTATTGGGTTAAGAACGATCTAATCTAATGCCATGCTACATCTTCCCCATTACTCTAATTATCCTTTCCATCTAACATACTAACTGCAAATAATGAACTGACGATCGACACAATAAGTCTACAATAACTTATTTGTAAAAGGCAGAGCAAATTGTTTTCAACTCCAGAACCAGAGGTTTCTAGGATACAACATTTGGCATTTTTTTTTTTTTTTTTAAAAAAATCATCGTGCTAAAACAATTCATAAATTCGTCAATATACATGGTAAATGTAATTTTTATCGAAAGATCTAGAGAATATATCATACCAAACATCACATTTTCTTCCCAATAGTCTTCGATAAATGCACTACCTCTGTACATGGGCATTGTAATGTTATATATATGTGTAGAAAAATTATGAACTAGCTAAGCAACAATTCAATCAATTATTTACATCGACAGCCAAAAAATCAAAAGCAAAAAGCACATAAGAATTGTAAAGTCTGAACATTTAAAAAACTCAAATTGGGCTCAACAAAATAATTAAGCTACCCTTATAACAAAAAATGCTCGACATCCTGCTTAATAAAATGACTAAAATTGTTTTGAGTGGTTATAGTGTTTACCAAATTTGTTGAGTTCTGTAACTTAACAAATCATTAGTTATATTAATAAAATAAAGCAATTTTGTTTTCTCTTCCTATAAGAATAAGAAAAGTAGATATAAAAATACAAAATTGAAAGTGGATTAGTATAATGATGAGCTGGTACTTTAAAAAAATAGATATTTAAAATAGAAAAAAAAAGTACTTTTTAAATAAATATTTATCAATACTGCTGCGGGCGCGAATAAAATCAATAAACCAAGATAAGCAATACTGCAGTCTTTGTCATTACCAACAACAACGACTCAAATAGGAGTGGCAAAGACCCTTTTTGTAATTTTTTTTTTCCTATCATGTCCTTAATTAAAAACAAAAACGACCCAGCTGTTGACTCGGCCAGTCAAAGTAAAAACAAAAGAGAAAGTTCCGAGAAATTTCTTCAGATGATCCTCTCTCTCACTCTCTCTGTCTCACACACACAAACACATACTTTCCCNGGAAGAGGGAGCCAGAATTTCAAGACCAAAACCAGGCCCACAAGGTTGTCGTCGTCGAAGACCCAAACAAAGACGGTACGTTTTCAAGCGTTCAAAAAACTCAAATCCTATATATATATTTCTGTTAATAATTTCTTGCTGTTTTTTTTTTTAATTATTTCAAGACTGGATTTAGAACTATCTTTCTCATTTTCAATTTACTTGGCAAAAATATCCTCTTCTTAACTCGCCCAGTTTGTCTCCTTTTTCAGTCCAATCAAACGCAACCACAAGAAGCACCTCGTCTTCCATGGGTGATCCAACCCCTTCGTCATCTTCTGAATCTGATTGGGATCACGACGTCTTCTTGAGTTTCAGAGGTGAAGACACCCGCAAGAACTTCACCGATCACCTCTATTCCGCCTTGGTGCGAGTCGGAATTCGTACCTTCCGAGATGACGAGGAGCTTCCAAGAGGGAAGACCATCTCTACCGAACTACTCAGTGCGATTCGTGGATCAAGGATTTCCAATTGTGGTTTTTTCCAAAGGCTATGTTTCTTCCAGCTGGTGCCTTGATGAGCTTGTGGAGATCGTACGCTGTAGGAAAACCACAGGCCACACTCTTCTTCCCATATTTTATCACGTGGACCCCTCTGATCTCCGAAAACAGATTGGAGCTTTTGGGGAAGCATTTGTTAGGCATGAAGAGCGGTTTCATACGGATATAGAGAGGGTGCAGAGCTGGAGAGCAGCACTTACTGAAGCTGCGAATTGTTCCGGTTGGGATCTCGAAAGCGTTGCAAATGGGTATTATTCAGTTTTTTCATGCAGTTTTTTATTTTATTTTAATTTGCCTTTTCTTTTCTTTTGAATTTTAGACGAGAATTGATAAAATAAAAGTACAAAGAAAATTCCTCAAGATTGCTTTAGAATCCAAATTTAATACTAATTTTCATCAATCAAAAGAATTTCAAACTAATTTGGCATGCTTCAGTCATTGTGGAAATACGCCTATTTATTGGACAATTGAGTAACCGAGACTGCAATTTCTATTTAAATTTATGATAAATTCTTGAGTAAACATGCATTTTGTGATCTTTACCTATGTTTTTTAATTTTTTTTCTTTTTTTAGGACTTTCACTTGTTAGGTTTGTCTTGGATTTGAAATGGGTCATTCCATGTGTTTTTCGTCCAATAAAGCAACATCCGTTAGTGTGGCGTCAGCATTTTTGCCATGTCAAATTTAAATAATAAATTTATCATATATTCACCCTTAAATTTTTATTTACTAAATCACAATTATCCTAAATTTACATTAAACCTGATACCCAATGTTGTAAACAATTGCAACTCTGACTGGGTAGTTGCCTTATAATCCATTTCCCATATAATTCCACATTATTTTGTTGATCCACACACTCAAATTATATGTTATTCCCTTAAATCAATTTCTTTATCTTAAACATCCAAACAATAAAAAAGGAAACTAACCCTATCTATTCCATTCTATACTAGATCCACACACTCTTAATTCATCAATTTCTTGTTTGTGTGGTGGTAAGAGTACTTGTGTACGTGTTGTCAATCATAACACAAAGATAGGCTTGTCATGTGTTATTTAACTCCACTTATTAACTTTTCATGCTGCAAATTCATGGGGATGAGATCCACATGTACGGTGTGGATGGCTACTCTACCAGTGTATAAAGATGATACTTCTTAGAGATAGATCTTGGTTCTAGAATTATTGAGTTTTGTCTTTCAAATAAAATCTCATACACTTGAATGTAATGATATTTTTACCTTACTTTCCATAAAATGGTTAATGGCTTTGTCTATGAAAATAATAATAATAATAATATTTTATGGTATGTCATTGGGTAGGACAATAAATTATGTACAAATATACTTCATTCATATTCTTAATGAATTTGATATAACTTAGATGCTTGCCATGACATCGTAGTCTCACAGATTGGGATGATAACATCTTTTTGGTACCTTGAGGACTCATCATTTTCTTTCCTTGTGCTTAATTTATTTTTCTATTTTCCATTTGAATCACAATAATCAGGTATGAATCAAGATTCCTTGAGGCGATTGTTGAAGAAGTTTTGTGTAAAGTAAATCCTGCTCGCCTGAATGTTGCCAAGCATCCCNGAAGAAGCATTGTTGAATGGAAAAGTGAATTGGAAAAATTACGAAGATTTCCTCATGAAAAAATTCAAAAAATACTTAGAAGAAGTTATGATTCACTGGACAGATCTACAAAGGACATATTCCTTGATATTGCATGTTTCTTTGTTGGTATGGATGAAGAATATGCTATCAAAATACTCGATGATTGTAATTTCTCTCCAGGAATTGGTATCCCTATTCTCATTCAGAGGTCACTTGTGACAATTGATTACTCAAATAAGTTGAAGATGCATAATTTGATTCGAGATATGGGAAGGGAAATTGTTTGTGAAGAATCGCCCAAATATCCGGGAAAACGTAGTAGGTTGTGGTTTCACGAGGATGTCTTAAATGTACTCCACAATCGAACAGTAAGAGACATATTCATTTTTACTATATATAAAAAAAAAAATAGATGCATAAGCATTTAAATATATAAACACGTGCACATGCACATGTACATAATATATGTGTTATCTAGGTATGCATGAGAGATTTGCCTTTTTTGCTAAGCATGCTTTATAGTTTAAATAGTGTATCAACATAACTCATAAGTGATTGGCTTTAAATTAAAAACTTCTCTAAATCAAGTCAGGTAGTTTACAACATTAAAATGGTATGCAATCTTGTTTTAAGCAATTCTAATCATGTTCCAATCACTTTAGTATTATTTTCTAAATTATGGTGAGAATA
>FXXK01000424.1:21689-33096 GCA_900184695.1 Betula pendula
TGCTTTTGAGGCTGAAAAAACTGAAATGGGGGATTTGCATTGCTTGTCTTCTCTTTTCAACTTCCCCGTCGACATAAGATTATAATGGTATGGCAATGATATCACTGACCAAGAATAGACATAAATGCAATGCACAATACAGGGGGGTCCAATTTTTGAACTGATTCTATAAATTTCTATGGAGCTGAACAATCCTCTACAGTCTAACACACTCCCATTTCTTCTACATTGGAGGCTAAAAGGCAGGAATTAGAATATGGCAAACAATTACAATGGCCTGAGGTGGACATGTAAAGCAAAGAAATTGCCAGAACCAATACCCCTAAAAAGTTTCTAAAGAAATGGACTGATCTGCTTGTAATTTAGATATATAACCAGAATGAGGCAATCTAATTAGGTGAGGAGAATCATCAGGGGACCTATGCAGTGCCGGCAAATTATACAAAAATATACAGACAAGCTGGGAGTATTGTTCATGGTGAGATGTTCAAGCTTGATCTTGCTGATTAATGTTCATGCTTGACACGTGCTTTGAGTATTCCGGGAATAGGCGGTGAGGTGGGAGGCCTAACCGCCGTGTTTGACACTGGAGGAAGAGGGATCTGTGGTTGATACATGCCTGACATGCTAGAACCTTCACCTCCATCTGAAGTAAAATTGTGTGCCATATCATCAGCTTGCGGTCTTTCACAAAATTTCATTGCCTTTAGAACGTAGTTGTCATCATGGAGCTCAAATGGGGTGCTGCAAATAGGACCAAAGAAAATGAAATTGTTAGCAACCATTCTATACAAGAGTTTTGAGTATCTGGAACAAATCAAAGTCTGCAAAATATGGTTGGTTGGTTGCCAACTGAAGTACAGTATTTAAGTATGCACATGGATGCCTCCAACACCCCTTCCCCCCAAAAACCCTATTCTTTTCCCTCTTTTCAAAGTCTAGTGGGGACTGTCCCAGGCTCCCAGCATTCAACATCCCCACTGCAAAATGGCATATACATGTAACAAGCAGATCAATTGATTCATGGGAGCTGAAATTTAAAGGAATTTAGGATGATCCCAGGCCCCATTCATTTACCTGTTGAAGTCAAAATGTACCAGCTGCATATCTTCTGATATTTCCACTTCAACAGTTGCGTGAGGACGTGTCTACAGTTCAAATGTCAAGAAAAAGGAAAATGAGTGACATGAGGAAGCAACTGGAATATCTAACAAAAGTTCATACTCTCACTATGATAAGGCACTTCGCATGAAAGATAAATGTCAACAAACTTGAATTACTCTGCAGCTGATAATGCATAAAAACAATAGCCTTCTAAAGATTGAAAACAGCAAATACAAAGAGTGAACACACTGAGTAGATGATTACTTAAAGATAGCCTACGTAAAGTAACAGCATGATTTGAACATCTCTGTAGACCCTCACTTTCCTCAGACTAGGTGGGCTAACTCTACATTCATAACTCATCCATCTCAACATCTTCATATCATCAACATCTTTTCCCTTGCCAAAAAATTTTAAAAAGAACATTTTTCTTCCATAGACAAAAAATTATAAATATGTATCCTGGTGCTCATTGATGTACTTTAGATTCAGACCATGAGCACACTTTAGGGGAAAAAAAAAACAAGGGAAAAAAGATTGATTAAGATAAACATATACAAAATTATAAAATTTTGAAATTTTACATTCTTTAGGTATTAATCTTACAAAATAAGCATGGGTTGAATGGGAATACTTAGAGCATCTCTAGCAATGTTCTCTATTTTAGCTATTCAAAAAGCAACATTCTCTACCTTAGCTACTCACTTTTTCTTTTCTTTTTTTGATAAATAAGAGAAACTATATAAAAAGCGCAAAAGCGCAGCCCTAGCACACAGGAAGTATACAATAGGACTGCCTAAGAAGAGAAGGGAATGAGAAATGTACAAAAAAATCATTATAGCTTATCACTAAGGAAGCTAAATAAGCAGCTGTCCAAGAATAAAGAGAATGAAAAAATAAAGACTTGAGCTCCTCTATCGTTCTTTCTTGGTCCTCGAAATTTCTATCATTAGCTACTCACTTTTTTAATACACCCCTATAGATTCTCTATTTTTTTCTCTATGTTTTTTTTATTTTTCATAAGTAATCGCAAATTCATTAAAAAACACAAAGGAGCAACCCAAGTACACATGGAGTATACAAGAGCGACACTTAGCTAGAAGCTGAAAAAAGATCTAAAAAAACATGATTGCTCAAAATACTAAAATCTAAGGCAACAACTTAATGAAACAGCTTAATGAAAAAGAGTCTTAAATAATAAAGCCTTTAAATCCACTAAGGTCCTCTCATGGTCCTCAAAGCTCCATTTTTCATCTCTTTCCCTCCAAAGACACCACATAAAGAAAGGTGGTATCATCTTCTAAACAACATCAAGTTGAAACCTACCCCTTAGCGCACTCCAAGCAAAGAGATCTACCACTCGCCTGGGCATAACCCAAGCCAACCTTTCACTACTGAAGATAGTATTCCAAAAAGCATTGTCAATCTCACAGTAGAGTAAGTAGAAGATAATCCACTAAATCTCCATTCTTTTTACATATGCAACACCATTCAACCCTAATGACATGTCGTTTCCTTAGATTGTCCATAATGAGAATCTTCCTTAAAGCAGCCGACCAGACAAAGAAAGCCACTCTCAAGGAAACTTTATTATGCCAAATACTCTTCCAAGGAAAAGGAGTACTATCATAGGGAGAACATTGTAGTATGATCTAACATCAAACAACTCTTTTGGAAGGACCCAACAAAGTCTGTCTTTACCATTCCGTATCACTCTGATGGATTACAACAAAGCGAAGAAAGAGGTAAAGAGATTCACCTCCCAATCGTGAGCCACTCTGAGAAAATTAATATTCCACTTATGAGAGGCACTAAAAAGCTCCAAATGGTCTACTACTACAGCATCCTTAAAATAGGCAATGCCAAACAAGTCCAGAAAATCTATCTTGAGGGCATAATACCATAGATCATGCCATAATCAAATTTTGGAGCCCTAACCTACCTCAAATCGAGTATGGCTAGAAAGCTGCCCCCAACCATTCATGATATTCTTCCAAAGCCCCACCCTAAACAACCCATGGACCTTATTTGCAAACCACTCACACCAATCACTACCATATTTAGAATCCACAACCACCCTTCATAAGGCCTCTTTCTCATGAACATAACGCCAAAGCCACTTTCCGAGAAGAACTCAGTTGAATACAAGTAAATTCTGAACCCTCAACCTTCCTTCAAAGATCGAAGTACGCAGCTTATTCCAGCTAACCAAGTCAAATTTGAACTCTTCACTCATACTACCCCACAAAATCCCGTTGCAGCTTTTCTATTTGATTGGCCACATCAAATAGGAGGGGGAAAAGAGACATGAAGTAAGTAGGCTGGTTAAATACAGGTTCTCGAACTTGAAATATCTTCTAGCTCCCTGAATGCCTCCACAATTGAGAAGAATAGGAAAATGATCCGAGCTCAGTCTATGTAACGCCCATAAATAATTAAAAGTGCGAATAAATAGAAATATGTTGAGAAATAATAATAAAGTACTAAAATATAAATAAAATGCGTGTCACAACCATAATAAGAATAAGTGTGGTTAGGTTTAAAGTGCCAAAATGCCAAACGTTAGAATTAGGCTCGAAAAAGACTTAGGCTATGTCCCTGATAACACCAGCATGATCCGTCATCAATTTTTATTGAGATTAAACATATTACCACAAAGAAAATTTGAAAATTTTAGATCACAATATCGTGAGTTTGGATCCCTTTAGCACCAACAAGAAAACTCTCAAGGTGCAACAGTCCACAGAAAGGAGTTGAAACTTGAAAAGCATCAAAAAACACCTATAAAACATTAGTTTAAACAGAATAAGAAAACCAAGGAAAAAATGTTTAAACCTTAGCAGCACACCCAATCTTGGTTGAAAACTGTAGTGAAACAACAACCAACAAGAACAAAGTACTTGAAAGGTAAGCCTGATATACAAGTATACAACCTTGAGTAGCACAAGGGTAAAACTATGGCTCTTCTAATTCGTCCACAATACGCCAGTAAGTTATGTCAGGCAATGATCCAAAGAAATCAGCAAACTAAAAACTCATCCAAGAACAGCAAGAAGGTTGACATGTCTGATATCATGATTTCATGAATCAAATACAATTCATGAGTCCGGCTAAGTAACCACTGACTGTCACTGTGCACCAACCAAATTACACCTAAATGCTTTTTTTTTTTCTAATGATTTAGTTACACACCCAGTGGCCACCCACCCCATTCTCATGGGGGAAGAAGTGCCATCGGAGCAAAAGCATATTGGCCAAACTACACCTAAACCTTAAGTAGGATTTATTATACAAATTTGTGGCAAAACTTCAAAACATAGCAACTTCCAAATCTACTCACAGAATGGATAAAATTATGATACAAGAAAAATAGTGAGAAGAAATCTACCTGAACCAGAATAAAAGGTAAAGCCACACCCCCGCTGGGAGCATCTCCAGAGCTGTACAATTGCTCATTTCGTTCTATCAGGTTCTGAAGACCTATGAACTTGATGGAAGGAGATATGAAGTTAGAGAACAGACATAATCAGTACCTAGCATCAGGTTCAGACCTTTTTTTTTTTTTTTTGGTGGGTGGGGGGAGGTTAATTTTTTACTGAACTAGACATAGTTAAAAAATAATAAATAAATAACACAAAAGGCAAAAGTTGTCAAACAAAGCATATGCAAAGAACAAATTCAAGCCAAAGTGATGATATGCATAACAGATAGAGAGTATGAATAGATAGCCATACTTGTTCCTCCAGTTCTTGCAAATATGCAGATTTCTTTTCAATTCTATTTCTGAGCCCAAGACGCTCTGTCTGCATCCATTAAATTTAAAGCTCATATTAAATCTAGGACAGTGATTACAGAAAAATCCATTCAATACATACAGGACATGAAACACAAGCTGCAGTCGGACCTTTAGTTCTTCAATATCGTTCAGGCTAGTACGAGGCAGACCTTTCCATTGTATCTCTTTTTTATCCTTGGATATAATATCCATCGCCATGAGAACATTCAGGGCGTCATACACCCTGCGCCGGATGTTTTTCTCATCATATTGTTGCTGCAAAAAAGAAGTTCAAAGAAGGAAAAAATAAATAAATAAATTTAAAAAAAAACAAAAAACAAAAACAAAAATAAAGCTACATCATTAAGCTCCAGTTTCAACCTTGAGATTGCATACTTTTGCAGATATAATTGGAGATATGGAAAACATATTTATCTGACTGGTAAAAGAATAACGAACCTGATCTGGGGATGTGACACTATTGCTAGGATCAGCAAATTCCGCCACAAGCTCATCTGCTACCTGGATATTACTTTAAACACTCAGAATGATAAATGGATTGCAAGATAATTAGTTATATGGAAAATAGAAATGACGGCCATTGCAAAGACGTGGGATTGTAATACTGCAAATTGTCTAGATGTGGACTGGAGAAATGGTATTCTAGATGCAGAGTTTCAAGATTAGAATGAAGCACTTGACAGATATTAGAAGAAGAATCCAACAACTTTTTTATGAATGAAGAAAAGAAAAAAGTTGTAATCATCATCAATTTTGATTGGCTACTGGATACAGCTTTTCAAAGAGGTAAAAAGAAGCATGCCACAGTGCGCACATTAATATGACTAACACCAAGTCCATGAAAATTTGGATTATTAATATGCTTGTTCAAACAATTAAAATCAAAATCCTCATCTACTGATTGTGTAGCCAAAATGAAAAGAAATTAAACTTGATATGCCTAACTAAAGCATTTCTGTTAAAAAAGATCAAGGTTGTAAGTATAAAACTCTGACATGCATCAAAGATCTAATTTCATCATCTAAAACGAAAAAGACAAAGACAATCTAAAGGCAGACAATACACACACACACACACACACATATATATATAGAGAGAGAGAGAGAGCACAACTAACTATATCTTCAATCTTGGATTTAACAAAATTTAAATCGATAAAATACATGATTATATGCATTAGCAAAGATTTGTTAGCTTAATGGCGCCGAGTTATTCGCTCAAAATTCTTATACAGGTCAATTAGAATTTGCCATTCTGAAGTTTAATTGATGCAATAAAAATTAAAAAAGAATAAAATGGAATGTCAAATACGCCACTCCTAAAGTAAAGGAGATGAAGAACAACAAAAACAAAGTAGTGGCCCAACTGGAAGAAGTACCATAGAAAAGTACAAGTTTCAACAACAGAAAGTCAAATAAACTTGTATTTTTACTGGGAAGACAAAGTTATGAAAACCACTTTAAGAGCAATTATATTGAGTTACAAAGCCCACATTGCCAATGACCAAAGAACAAAGAACTCCATCTTTAGCACGTGCGCATCAACACTCATAGACTCAAACATATTATTACAACGATAAATGCAAGCATTAATATAGCATCCTGATCAAATAAATTGGAATAAGCACTCATACAGTTAATATCATAACTTCCACCAAACACAATAAACAAAAATAAAAGAATGACTTCAACAAATCACCTCACCTCATTGTAAGTAGTTCTCCCCTTGCTTTCCACTTTCTCGCACACTGAAGTAACAATGAAAATCATAATCAGTCAAAAATTTGCTGCCATTAACTGATTTTTTTCATTAAGGTTTATAACAAAAATAAAAATATTGCCATAACTCATACAAAACAATGCCCATCCTGGGGAAAGCAAGCAAACAAGAAGACTTTCTGCATGAAAGACTTAAAAGCTTGTTGGGTCAGTAGATTTAGAGGGAAAAAAAGAGTTAACAGGAAAGGAAACAACTCTTCGCCCAAAAGTGGCCAGATTTGGGTCAAAAGGAAAAGCTGTTATCATTACTTTTCTACAATCACCAAAATACTCACAGCACGACAAAATGGCAAATGTAAAAGAAATGACACGGTGATAAATGCAAAGGATAGGGCTTCATTTATTTTCAGTCATCTAACAACAAAAGATAACTAGTTACATCTCCTTTCCCTTCTAAACATCCAGACAAGTGGAGAAGAAGTCCGTATTTTCCTTTCTCTAAGAAGAGATCCTATCCTCTCCTCTCCTCTCTTTCCTTCCTAATATCCCAAAGATAGGGTAGAATTTGGCTTCTCAAGATTATGTATGTGCAATGAAATACTTGCTTAACGATTTCATAACTTACAATAAATTGCAATATTTTATCAGGGAAGACTAAAGCAATGAAAAGGGGAAACAGAGAGATGAGGACGAATCTAATACCTTTCATGCTAAATTGGCGTAGTCCTCTTCCACTCTTATCACCTCCAACAGCCCGTTGCCCTCTCTTTTTCTTCTTGCTACTGTTTAGAGACAGATACTTAGTAAGTATTGAAAAGATGTAAAAGCTGTATTTGTTCCTTATTGATAAACAATGTTAAAACTACAGCCCTAGAGAAACAAAAAGCAACTAATCATCCATTAGAACTATAGAATGAAAAAAGCTCACCTCCAGCATCAGACTAGAGAATCATAGAAACTAATATGGACATTATGAATCACCATAAAAATATCAAAGATAAGTTTATTTTTCTACAACATAAAACCCACAATTAGCCAATTTCAACTTTCTCAAGCTTACCCAATTAGAAATTATGCCAATTACATGACCCATATCACTAATTTATGACAAACGAAGTTATCAACATAATTCTTTTGTGGATGCTCTTCATAAGAATGTGAAAAAGTGACACATTTTAACAACTGCCAACAGCACTCAATTCCCTCATAATACACTATTTTACATAAAAACCTTAAACCTCAGACATGAGAACTCCCAACACAATCAAATTCAGCAGCATTATTTGACTTATCACCATATTTTATAAACACAAGATCATAAGAACAATAATATAAATGGACTCACCCAACCGCGCCTTGGGATCCAGCATCATCGCCATGTATGTCGAGATGGTTTAGTCTAAATAAAGTGCTATCACTGGCGGGTGTAGCCATCGTCTGCTCACTCCGGCTCGACGGTGACCCTACACTACGGCTTGTCGACACCGACTGGCCCGAAATCGTGGCCGCACCACGACCTGGTGGCTCCTCCTCCTCCTCCTCTCGGCTCAATTGCTGGTTCCTTGTCCCCATGACGGTTCCTTACAGTTACAGTTCCTATTGTACCCCAATTTTTTTTTTACAAGTAATTGAAATATTATTAAAAACGAAAGGGCGCAACCCAAGACAGAAAGTATACTAGAGAACACCTAATCAGAAAAAGAAAAGAAAAATAATCAAGAAACTGTACCCCAAAATTAAACATCAAAAAACAATAATTAAGCAATAATCGTCAGAAATTATTAGTTTGGAGGAAAACCCAGATGAGAACTGACCTCAAAATGATGTGGGTGTTTCTATTACACCCCAATATTGAAGCAAAATAATAAATAAATAAATAGAAGAAAGTCAGAGTGAAATTTTGAAAAGTAATTGGGTTTGGAGGGCAACCCATAAGAGAGCTTACCTTAAGGAGAAGTGGGTAATGAAGAAGTAAGAGGGATGAGCACCAGTGAAGGGAAGAGAGGCCTCAGTCTCCGTGTTTGTGCAGGCACAAAGAGTGGATTTGTGAAGTGGGTTTTGGCGTCTAAGGATTTAGCGAAGGGTGAAGAGGGGATGATTATTGCGGGGGTTAATCTGGCGATCTAAAAACGGAGGTCAAAGGTGGAAGGAGATGGAGCCAACTGGGAAGAAGAGGTTAAGAACACGCCAGGGTTCAAGCGCTCGGGAAAGAGGGAACAAAGTAGGAGGGTTTGGCTTTGGTTGGCTACAATTTTTGCCACCATTTGTTGAGTTGGGGAGTCAGTACCAAAAAAAATACTAAAAAACAAACAAACAACAAAATGGCTCCAACTTTTTGTTTTTTGATTTTTACTTTTTCTAAATGATGAGGGGTTTTCTTTTAATTTAGTTTATTAAAACACATTTAATAATTACATGCAATTTAAACACGTATTAATTTAATAGATTAGATTAAAAAAAAAATTATCTGCCCAATTTAGAAGAAAAAAAAATGGTCCTATCAAATTAGTCATTGCTTAACAATTAAAATGTTTACTCAAATAGGCCAGGCTTGGTTAAAATGGTTGAAAGAATCAAAATCAGGAAAACAGAGTATTAAGATTAAAGCATATATGAATATAATTGATCAAATATAAATTAGCAAAAAAAAATTTGATCAAATATATCTTATTATAGGTTTATCAACATAAAGTTTTACTTTTTTTTATATATATGGTCAAATATAATTTCTTATGCAGTGGAAATAGTTACAGTAAGACGATGTGACATGATCATTATTGAAATATCTGTTTTTTTTTTTCAAAGTGTTTGATATACATGAATATATTCTATGGTTTATGTCTTATCAGATGTTATGATAATAGAGTTCTATAAGTCATACTTTTTTACCTAAAGTTATCTATCTAAGAGTAGGTGTCTGAGTCTAAATTTTAAGCCGAAAGAGGGGGTAGAAGTTGTGTCGCAATAGGTTTTCCATTGCTCTTTAGTTTCAATTGAAGTGGAATCTGTATCCAATAAGAATTATCTCTAACAATGAAATTATTAGTCACATATATGAGATTTGGGTCTTAAAAAATTCTTATTTAAAAAAAAAAAATTCTTTGACGTCTTTGTCAAGGTCAAGTCATGCGGTGTTTTAATATCATATAATTTTACGTGTTCATGTGATTTTGATATCATTTATAACGATCTAAAAAAAATTGCTAGGCACGTCTGCACTATCACCTTAAAAGAATTTTTTAACATTTAATTATAAAATTCAGTTTTACCTAATAACTATGCAATGTGAAACTTAACACTTATGGTTATTTTTATAAATCATTCACTTTATATGAATTACTCAGTCTCTTCTAATATGCACTGATGTGTTCCATTATTTCCACTTCAACCGAGTATAACTTTGTCTATTTCAATGTAATTGAATAAAAAAAGTCATGCAAAATTTTATTATCAACTTTGTATTTGTCAAGAGGCCTAAGATCTTCTAATTTCCTACCACTATTTTTTTTCTAATTATAATTGCAAACCACTAACATATTTAATTAGAACGGCAAATTACGTGCTCTGTTAGGAATTTTATAGTGGATCTCATGAAGGGTTCCATAAAATTTTGTATTGATTGAAGTCTTTTTTTTTATTATTATTATTATTGGCAATGAATTTTTTCTCAAGTAAAAACCTTTTTGATGGAATGTGACATATATCAACATAACAAGGCTGATTTAACTCAGCACGAAAAGCTACTACAACCGTTGCCCATTCCCACTACTATGTAGGCCAACATCTCCATGAATTTTGTTGATGGCTTACCTAATTCTCAAGGCAAATTAATAATTTTTGTGGTGGTGCTTGCGCAAATAGCCATATTAAGTAGAAATTGTCTTTATATGATTTCTAATGAAATTTTAAAATAAGTATATTAGAAGGAATTCATCGGAATATTTTAAATTTAAGATGAAGTTTACTGGAGAATTAGCTATGGACAAACATATTTTCTAAATATGCCTACTTTGTTGCACTCGAGCATTTATTTTTTGCAACGATGGTGGCTCAAGTCTTTTTTTTTTTTAAATCATATTTTTAAGCTTCATGAAATGCTCACTTCACTCTTTTTTGGTGATAGAGATCCTACTTTTAAAAGCAATTTTTTTGTGATTTTTTTTTTTTTCGTTTACAAAGCACTCTATTCAACTTTAGCTAATCTTATAACCCGCAAAAGAATGGTCAAACAGAGATCATCAATAGCACTTTGAAAAACGCCATTTGAGGTGGTATATGGATGACCCCCCTCCACACTTCTTTCTTACATTACAGAAACAACTTCTTAAGACATGTCATACTCAAGTTGCAATAAGTTCATAATCTATAAAAGGATACAGCTTAGGTGCTGTAGTTTTTACTACAGCACCTAATGCAGTAAAGAAAATAAAGGTTTAGATCATTTGGGCCTCTGTTTTTTTTCATCTGAGTCCTTGTTTTTTTTACAGCATAAATGTTATAATAAAAGCTACAGCACCTAAGCTGTATCCTCTATAAAAAAAATGAGTCGGTGTGACATGATTATTAATAAAATTCTAGCTAACGTGTTTTGAAATATTTTTAATTTTTTTTGAAATATATATATATATAAAATATATTTTGATGTGATATAAAAGTTAAAATTATTTTTATATTTTTAAAAAATGTTTTGTATTTTGCTTTTTGTTAACATTTTTGTCTTGGGTTTAAAAAAACAAAATTTTAGCAAACAGAGCCAAATAATCTTATCAAGTTTCTACGACTAAAGATA
>FXXK01000424.1:35580-61290 GCA_900184695.1 Betula pendula
AGTCATGGCTTGCAAGAACTCAATTTGGCCAGAATCCGTTAAGGCAAACTTTGATATAGCCATTTGACCACCTTCTCTGTTACTGAAGCTGTTTTAATTGATTATCTTGGTAATATCATATTTGTTGCAACTAAGCACCTTTCCGGTTGAGGACCGCGCGAGATTTGTGTCTCTTCTGTAATCCTTTGTTTTGCCTATGTTAGGACCTTTGTGGCTGCTCCGGTTTTTTTGATGGGCCAAGTTATTTAATGAAAATTTTCACATTTTTTTTTGAGTGGTGGTGATTTTCACTCTTCCACGAGGAGCATTAGAGAACGTTAACTTGGGAGTTTGTGAGCATTTTCCCTTCCTTTTTTTTGTTTTTTAGATAGCATTTTCCATATGCATCTTTAACCAAGCGGTCCAAGCCCGCTCCATTTGGTTAGCGTCCGCCTCCAATGTAAAGATAGATGAGTACGGGATATTCTCCCTAATCTAATTCAGTGGATATGTGAAATGCACCGTTGCTTCTCAAAACTGAAAACAGTGCAACTTCTTCACTGTCTCCATGAAACTCCNTGTCATGGCTTGCAAGAACTCAATTTGGCCAGAATCCGTTAAGGCAAACTTTGATATAGCCATTTGACCCTCTTCTCTGTTACTGAAGCTGTTTTAATTGATTATCTTAGTAATATCATATTTGTTGCAACTAAGCACCTTTCCGGTTGAGAACTTTTCGAGGTTTGTATCTCTTTTGTAATCCACTGTTTTGCCTATGTTAGGGGTTCGGTTCTTTGTGGCCGCTCCGGTTTTTTTTGATGGGCCAAGTTATTTAATGGTAATTTTTACTTTTTTTCTTTTTTAATTTATTTTTGAGTGGTGGTAATCTTCACTCTTCCACGAGGAGTATTAGAGAACGTAAACTTGGGAGTTTGTGAGCATTTTCCATTTTAATTTTTTTTTTTAATTTTTTTTTCTTTTTTTTAAGATAGCATTTTCCATATTTTCATATGCAACTTTAACCAAGCGGTCCAAGCCCGCTCAATTTGGGTAGTGTCCGCCTCCAATGTAAAGATAGATGAGTACGGGATATTCTCCCTAATCTAATTCAGTGGATATGGGAAATGCATCGTTGCTTCTCAAAACTGAAAACAGTGCAACTTCTTCACTGTCTCCATGAAACTCCTTTGAACCAACAAGACTTTCTCGAGAAAGTTTAAACTTTCCCGCGGACTAAACACACAACCAGCACCAGCACAAGCGAAGAAATGGACGCCCTCAAATCCTCCTTCCTTCTCACCACCACCCCACTCCTCCCTTCTCCAAACCCACCCTCAACAAAACCCAGAATCCCCATCCACTCCTCAGTCACCCCGGACCCCTGGTCCCTCAGCGACGGCAACGACCCAAGCAAGCCCAAGCCCCGGTCGAAGAATTCCAAGAACCCACTCTCCGACGACAACGCGCGGCGCATAATCAAGGCCAAGGCCAACTACCTCAGCCAGCTGCGCAAGAACCAGGGCCCGCACGTCCAGACGCCCAAGTGGATCAAGCGCACCCCGGAGCAGATGGTGCGGTACCTCCAGGACGACCGGAACGGGCACCTGTACGGACGGCACGTGGTGGCGGCGATACGGCAAGTGAGGGCCCTGGCAGAGAAGGGTGAGGGCGAGTACGATATGAGGCAGGTGATGGCGTCGTTCGTGGGGAAGCTGAGTTATAGGGAGATGTGTACGGTGTTGAAGGAGCAGAGGGGGTGGAGGCAGGCCAGGGACTTCTTTGCTTGGATGAAACTGCAGGTTGGTCATTGCTTAGATTTTTCGGGAAAGTTTATAATTTTGGCTGGATTTGGTCATATCTGGGTTTTTGTGAATTTTTGGAAAAGCAACATTTGCCATTTTTGTTTGGGAATTATTTTGCTTGGTGGGCGGGTTTGTGAGGGGTTATGTAACTGTTGTAGGTATGTCTTTGAAGTTGTATGTCTTGGTGAATTACTCCCTTTTGGTGATAATGTAACTGTTGTATTGAATTTACTCATAGAATTTATTTGTGTTAATTTCTTCGATCCAATATGTATTGGATTTGAAATAGCAGCATCTGTTTCTTTTCTTTTCTTTTCTTTTCTTTTTTTGCTTGGTGGGTGGGTTATGCGGGGCTTTTGGTTATTCTGTGGTTTTGTTTGTGTCAATTTCTCCAATCGAAATGCAGTGGTTTTATAGCAATGGGTGGTCTTAAATTAATGGCTTATTGTCATGAATAGCTGAAACTCGATGCTTTTAGTATTGTTTTCTTCCAAAGCATGGAGATTAATGTAGTGTAATGATAGATTTGCGCTCGAACAGTTAAGCTATCGCCCTAGCGTTATTGCCTACACAATTATCCTGCGTATATATGGGCAAGTTGGAAAGATCAAGCTGGCTGAAGAGATCTTCTTGGAGATGCTTGAAGCAGGATGTGAAGCAGACGAAGTTGCTTGTGGTACCATGCTCTGTACGTATGCCAGATGGGGACGTCATAAGGCTATGTTGTCGTTTTTTTCTGCTGTACAAGAAAGGGGAGTTATACTCTCTGTTTCGGTTTTCAATTTCATGCTGTCCTCCTTGCAGAAGAAATCACTTCACGGAAAGGTCATAGAGGTTTGGAGGCAAATGGTGGATAAAGGGGTTGCACCCAATAATTTTACTTATTCAGTAGTCATCAGCTCACTTGTTAAAGAAGGTCTTCATGAGGAGGCTTTCAGAACTTTTTCTGAGATGAAGAATGGCGGGTTTGTTCCAGAGGAGGTTACGTATAGCCTACTTATTAGTTTAAGGAGCAAACGTGGTAACCGAGATGAAGCCTTAAGATTGTATGAAGACATGAAATCCCGGCGAATAGTTCCAAGTAACTACACCTGTGCTTCACTTTTAACATTGTATTACAAAAATGGGGATTATTCTAAAGCTCTTTCTCTCTTTTTGGAAATGGAAAGAAAAAAAATTGCAGTTGACGAAGTAATCTATGGTTTGCTCATAAGAATATATGGGAAACTTGGTCTTTATGAGGATGCCCAAAAGACATTCAAAGAGACTGAGCGTTTGGGCCTGCTTAGTGATGAGAAAACATATTTAACGATGGCACAAGTCCATCTCAATTCAGGGAATGTTGAGAATGCTCTGAAAATTATTGAGCTAATGAAGTCCAGAAACATTTGGTTCTCAAGATTTGCTTATATTGTCTTGTTGCAATGTTATGTTATGAAGCAAGATTTGAACTCTGCTGAAGTCACATTTGAGTCTTTATCCAAGACTGGACTTCCTGATGCTGGTTCTTGTAACGATATGCTCAATTTGTATGTAAGACTGGACTTGGTGGAAAAGGCTAAGCATTTTATTGCTCGAATAAGGAAAGATAAAGTAGATTTTGATGAAGAGCTTTACAAGACGGTTATGAAAGTGTATTGTAAAGAGGGAATGCTAGGACATGCTGAACAGCTAATAGAAAAGTTGGGTACTGATAAATCGTTCAAGGATAATTGGTTCATTCAAACATGTTTTAGAACTGTGTGTAACCATAGGGGAGATGAGCAATTTGATGAAAAAGATTCGGCCTTTGACCATCCTGACAAAATGGCTCTTGTGCTGATGCTGAATTTGTATTTGGCAGACGGAAATTTCAAGAAAACAGAAGAAATACTGAAATTGTTGCTTGAGACTGCTGGTGGCTTGTCAATTGCGAGTAAACTCGTTAACAACTTTGTTAGAGAAGGCAAGTATCTCACAATGTTTGTTTTAAGGATAAATTTTAATTATTTTATGCAAGTCCCTATGAGTAAAAGCTTTATGATTTTTAATCCATGTTTATGCTGAAATTGAAGTATGGTTGAGATTGATTTCTACGCAGGTGATACAATTAAAGCAGAAATTCTTACTGGTCAATTGATCAAGCTTGGCTGCAGACTGGAGGCTGCCACAGTTGCTTCTTTGATTAGTTTATATGCAAAGCAACACAATCTGAAAAAAGCCAAGGAAGTATTTGCAGCAGTTGCGGATTCTTCTACAAATGCGAAATTAATATATAAGTCAATGATTGATGCATATTCCAAATGTGGCAAACCAGAGGAGGCATACTCACTTTACAAACAGGTAGCTGAGGAAGGGCATGATCTTGATGCTGTCGCCATCAGCATAGTTGTGAACGCTTTGACGAATAGTGGTATGAGCAGAAAACTTGGCCAATACTAGTTTATTCCTTTCTCAGTATACTTTGGAGCAATCAGATAAATGAGCCTCCAATAATGTGCAAAACTCTTGGATGTTTCATGGATGATGCACTCTCACTAACTTTTTTTTTTTTAAGTAATTGAAATATCATTAAAAGTGCATAGCGCAATTCAAGTACACATGAAGTATATAAGAGAAGCGCCTATCTAGAAGGAGAGATGCACTCTCACAACTACTACGCATGTTATGCATTTGGGTTCCAAATTATACATAGCTTTATTTCTGTATATTCTAGAAAATTTATCTTAATAAAAATGCTTTTATCAATCAAATGTAAGTAGTTAATACCTGTTTCTGCATAAACTTGTACTTTATAGCAACTGTAGAGATACAAATGATAGACTTACAGCAGAGCTTAGCTTATATCGGCTCCTTGAAATTGTGCCTTGTTGACTTGAAGGGCCAGTTGCCAGATCAAAAAAATCCTAAAATTTGTAATTAATATGACAGTTCAGCAAAAAGCGCTGGCCTCTCTTGACCATCTGAAGTGCTTGTCTGAATGTGACTTTGTACCAACTTTTACTTTTCTCGAACAGCCCATTTTATTTGAAATCAAATTCCAACCATCATATTAACAGACATACAATGACTATAAACAATTAGGAAGTGTAGGGTGTGGCATCCAATGGTTGGTTTCCTTTGCAGTTATTCTTGTGGCAATTTCAGTTAGTGATAAACAGTAACCCATCTGCAGGCAAACACCGAGAAGCAGAAAATATTATCCGTGAGAGTCTTGAAGGCAGCTCGGAGCTTGATACTGTGGCATACAATACCTTTATCAAGGCCATGCTAGAAACAGGTATAAATCATTTAAGTTATTTTTTAAAGCAACATATGCGGAATAACGCTTGCATTGAGCCATAAACTTCATTTTGTAGGTAAGTTGCATTTTGCATCTAGCATCTATGATCGCATGCTTTCCTTGGGAATTTCTCCATCAATTCAGACATATAACACCATGATCAGGTACGAGTTCAATGTTCTTTTGTTTATTTTGGAAAGTAACTCAACAATAAGGTATATATGCATCATACCAGTGACATGTAGCAGTTCATACCGGTTGACTATGCGTGCAGTGTATATGGACGGGGTCGGAAGTTGGATAGGGCTGTAGAGATGTTCAATGCAGCTCAAAGCTTGGGTTTATCTCTGGATGAAAAGGCGTACATGAATTTGATTAGCTATTATGGGAAGGCTGGTATAGTTCTACTTCTAACTCCATTTTGAAGGGAAAAATAAAATAAAAAAAATTTAAAAAAAAAAAGGAAAAGAAAAGAAAAGAAAATTGTGGACATTGTTAATGTGTCAAAAGAAACTTCATTGCTCTTGAATTGCAATACTTATATTGGTTTAGTTCATGGTGAGAAGAACATGAATAAAGTGATGCTGATTCCATTACCTTTGGTGCTGGTAATAGTTTGTGAGATACACAGATACTGGAAAAATAAGATAAGTCAGATTGTTTAAATTTCTGATTGTTGGAGTAGGTGCTGAATGTGTCTAGAATTGTACTTGTAATGAAATATGGCAGATTTATGTCTTTTCCCCCCTTTTCTCCTTTAATCTATAGAATAAAAGGTTGTGATACTGCTAAACCTCACAAATTTATCCTCTTTGTAGGTAAGAGGCATGAAGCTTCCCAGTTATTCACCAAAATGCAGGAAGAAGGGATAAAACCTGGGATGGTATGCACATATGTCGTATAGATTGCCCAAACTTATGAGATCATGATTAAAAAGAGATCTAAATAGCACATTAATGGTAGTTATAGAAGAAAACAAAAAGATTTGTTTTTCTGGTAAATGATTTTATAGTTATATAGGGTGAGGTATGTCATAATGTTCCTTAATACCATGACTCCAATTCATTGTTTGTAATGTTATTTGACACTGATTGGAGATACATGATGTAATCTCTCTCTCTCTCTCTCTATATATATATATATATATATATAGCTTTGGTAACAACTTTATTTATCTGTGACCATACCCTCCACTTCTGCCATTTATCATTTTTGGTTGGCTACAATGCTGGCAGACACTCTATAAGGTCATATATGCATATGGTCTACCAGTGACCCCCTTTCCCATTTTGAACTGCTCAATTTAATCAATTAGTTGAACACTTGAACAGTTATATAGTTACATGATATGTTGTCTGCAATAATTTGTCTTTGCCATCAGATACATATGAAGTAAAGTGCTTATTCCTTTTCTTTGCTGGGGAAATGCAGGTCAGCTACAATATTATGATCAATGTATATGCTACTGCAGGACTTCATCATGAAGCTGATAAACTTTTTCAAGCCATGCAGAGAGATGGTTACTCGCCTGACTCCCTCACCTACCTCTCCCTCATTAGGGCTTATGCTGAGAGTTTGAAATACTCAGAAGCCGAGGAAACCATTGATTCTATGCAAAAAAGAGGCATTTCTCCTTCTTGTGCTCACTTTAACCTCTTACTCTCGGCTTTTGCAAAAGCAGGTCTGATAGGGGAAGCCGAAAGGGTTTATAAAAAGCTGCTCACAGCTGGTTTATATCCTGACCTTGCATGCAATCGGACTATGCTGAGAGGTTACATGGACTATGGACATGTGGAAGAAGGCATCCAATTTTTTGAACGAGTTTTTGAGTCTGTGCAAGCAGACCGGTTTATTATGAGTGCAGCTGTGCTTTTTTACAAGTCTGCAGGAAGGGATCTCAAAGCTGAAGGTGTGTTAAATTCGATGAACAGTTTGGGGATCCCAATCCTTAAAGACCTTGAAGTTGGATGGAAGCTTAAAACACCCTAGCATAATAGTAATAGGTCCTCATATTGTTAACGAGTAGAGCAAAGGGATAGAGAGAGGTCCAAGCATTTGGTAGTAGAACAGGGTTACAAACAAATGCCACATTTGTATATCGGCAGTGCCATTGGTTAAGTCAATTTATTGGTAGTGGTCCCTGCCTTGATTGAATAGCAAAGAGTTCCTCTAGCCTATCAAGGCTCAAATTTGAGGGAGATGCCAAATTATTGTCTAAACGACTATGGTGAACAAATGCTACATGGTTGCAAATTAGCAGTATGTGGCGAATGGTTCAAATTTGGTGGCTTGATGACACTTTGACCATGAAATCTATGTTCGGTGAGTAGGGCAACTTGGCAATCTTGCTGGGAGGGCCATCGTTACTTAAATGGCCATCTTTTTGTTGTATGGAACCCGAAATTGGTGGCGTGAAGCTGAAAGGATATGCAGGGAACTATTCTCCACTGGCTTTAAGTCCTGATCTTGCATGTTATTGGACCTTGCTGAGAGATTACACGCACCACTGACATGTTGAAGAAGGCATCCACATGTTCAAAGACAGAGAAGCATAAGGGTTTATCACGAGTACAGTTGAGCAGTTTTTGTAGTAGCAAGGAGCAACAGTGGGATGATGGTCGTTTGAGACTGTTGTGTTGCTAATCCTTCTCATTCTAGAGTGGCAAAGAGCTCGTATCGAGTGTGAGGACCAGGAATTTTGGTTGCATGAGAAATGCGTCTGACTATGAAATGTTCATGGTTAATTATCATGGGAACTTGGCAAGCGAGCTGGCAATTTCTGTGGCTAATGGCCATTGTACATGTTCCTTGCATGGACAACCTTTTTCCCTCTTTACAGAACTGTATGAACTAGTGTATAATCTGAGTGTATTAAACTATTCTCAGAGTCTCGCAGGCTAAAAAATGCTATTTTAAACAAAATTGTGGAAAATGTGTTTGAGAGCGTTTTTAAAATATTACGGTTAAATGTAGAAGAATATGTGTTTTTAAATCGTAAATAAGAGGGCGCGTTTTCAAAAATGTACAATTTTAAATGTTAAATTATGATTTTACCAAACGTTTAACTGTATTTTTAAAAATTATATTTTCAAATTGTACATTTTGAAATTACTATTTTTTAAATTATACGTTTTGAAACAATTCAAACGGAGCTTCAGTCTATTTTCCTTCTCTTGTGTTAATAATTGTCGGCACATGCAAGGGAATATTTTGGAAATGAAAGCAAATGTGAGGGTTCCAAAATTTGAACGCAAAGACTAATCAAATTATCAATCAAATCAAAGCTTCAATACACCAAGCTCACAAACCCTAGACTCTTAACAGCAAATCAACCTTCCAAGTTAAGGTCCTGCTGCAAATAACGGCTCTTGTTGTACATTTGTTTTTTTGGTTGTGTAATAATCCCTTGGGGTCTCTCTTTGATCGGACATCATATTTAGAGTTTTTTTAACAACCATTTTAGCTTAGTTGATCTCAGTGCAATCCTTTCAATTATAGCAAGTGTGCCTATCTACAACCAATCTTTTGGTTTGCTACAAAAATAGCCTTTTTTGTGACAATTGTCTTGGTTGTTGGTTAAGAAGCTATTAGATCGGATAATTAATTTGACTTATTTTTATATTTTTTTTATTATGTTTATTTGATATTGTATCAACCGTATCCTACTGTACTGGAGAGTTTATTGGGATCCTCCACCCCTGAATTTATATATTACATAAATTTAGTTAATGAAATTTAACCTTACCAATGATAATAAATAATAAAGAGATAAGAATTCTCTTCATTTCAAGTTAAATAAATAGGAACTATTTTATGGTCGGGTCAAGCGGGTGTGTGACAAAGATTACACGTGTCTAGAATTGGTTGGGACTCGTTAACCATGGGTCTGGTGTTTTCGTGGGCCTTGCAGTAAGCCCAAGAACAAGCCCACTCAGCTTGCAACTCCCATTTCCAGATCAAAGACTCGTAGTCCCCGTTCTGTCTCTCTGACTATACGGATACCACTGGTTTCTCTCTCTCTCTCTCTCTGGGAATGGCGTCGAGTCTGTTCAAAACCCTAATCAGATCGTCGAATTCTCCATCAACGGCCAGATATCTCAGCCTCGTCAGGGTCCAAGTCGGCAACCACACCGCCAAATGGATGCAGGTACCTTCTAATTCCCCATTACCAATACCTAAAATTTCTGAACCGAAAATTGTATTCTCGTTTTGTCAATTTATTATCAGTTATATTTTCTTTATGTTTTTTTCTCTATTCGTTATTACCGAGGTGGTACTTTGGTTGGTCGGCCAAGAACATGTTAAGCTAAAAAAATTTGAGTGATTATAGAATTTGGATTCGACAAGCTTACTTTTTCACAGGTTCTTTTATTTTTTATAATATGTAAAAGGAATTTATCATTTTGATTAATTTGTTCTTATTTTTTTTTTCGCTATTTTTCAGAGCTTAATTTGGATTCGAGATAGTTTGGCAATATGGACTGTTTGGATTATTGACTAATTAAGGAATATCTCTCTAAGCTAATAATATCAAAATCTATGTGAGATTTTTCCAGAGTTTGAATGATTAATTTGGTGAACAGAGGAAGCTTGTGAACCGCTTTTTAGCCAGATTCTACTAGTTTATCAGGTAGTCTTGATGTATCTGGCAGTTTTGGATGGTAGACTTAGATGTCTATAAAACAACGAACAAACAGTATCCACAAGAATCTATGAGAAACCAATGTGTCTTGCATTACCCATTGGGTTGTCTCCTGCCTGCTGTCCTTTAGGGCCATGTTATTGGGGTTTGGATCCATTTAGGGAGATTCAATGTGGTTTTGATTAGAAAATTACAATGTAATTCTGTACTGTTGTGATTTAGTTTCTTTAGAATTATGAGAGAGCAGTAATATCATATGAGTCGCTCAATTCAAATTTCATGGCGATGGTATTTTATTCTGTAGTATAGATATAAATCATTTTGAACACTGAATTATGCAAAATTTAAATGATGGACAGATCTTTTTGTTGATTCATTTAACTGGCTTGTATTTAAAATTGATCCCACCATAGATCATCTTTATAAATGGTAGACCAGTCTTCTTCTTCTTTTTCCTAATTTGATGTTTCTCTCGATATTAATTATATCAATTAAAACCATTAATTATCAAAAATAATATTTGAATTATAAATAAAGTTAATTAAAAATTTGATTTAATTAAAAAAACATTTTTTATCAAATGAAAATATATACTCCCCATGTACTTAGGTTGTGCCCCTTTGTGCTTCTTAATAACAATGGATTACTTATCAAAAAAAGAAAAAAAAAATTGGTAGACCAGTTATGACAAATTTTGGATGTCTTGATCTATGGTCAACCATAGGAAGATTCAAAATTGAACTCAAAATGTTTCCGAGGATTCTTATTAAGACAATTGGATACTTCCAAACTTCTGCACTCTGGGCATCACCTATATGTGCATCTTGCACATCCCATAAGACTCTAAATGTTCCTGTAATTGGCTTTTTAATTAACTAGAGTATGCTATTCCAATAAATCATTTGAATGGTATGATATTATAAGTTCTTCCTCTTGACCGATTCAATACATGCGTAGTATAGTGCTTGCGTCTTGCACAATTTTGTTGCTTAAAGTTTTTGTTTTTGAATATTTTTTTGGTTTTTGAATATTTTGTTCTGTTGGTATTATGGTTTTCACTGCTTGTTCTTTGCTGTAACATGCTATGTAATTGGATGGTGTGTGTGTGTGTGTGAGAGAGAGAGAGAGAGAGATTTTGATGGCTTTCTGATTCACTAATCATCTTAGCTTTGTTTATTTGGGAGTCCGATTTTAGGTTGAATTTATGTGAAAAAAAAAATCCTAGAGAAAGATTTCAAGAGAGAGAGAACCTTACGGAAAGATTCAAGATTTGATAATAAGGAACTAGTGCCCTATGGAAACATTTCAAGATTTGATGATAAGATTTCAATTATAAGTTGGTGAATTTCTTTGCACATTTAAATTGTTGAATGGCAGTACATGTGTAAGTTCTCAAATGTTATCAATAAGGCCTACTATATTTAAGTAACTTCCCTATTGTCTATCCTTTTGAAATAGTAAGTTTGAAGATCCTGTTACTTATATATATATATATATATTACCCTTTCAGAATTTGAAAATTCGATAGCTCGATTTTTTCTCCAATGCTTTACAATGAAAATTCTTTCAAATGTGGACTTCCTTTTTTTTCCTCCAATTCATTCATATAATCTTCATTTCCTTTAGGTTTAAACATGTTTGGTTCCAACATTTTTATTCTCTTTTATTCCATCTCTTTCTTTGTTGCTATGCCTCTATGTATGAACATGCTTGCTCTGTCTTCAAGTCCTTTCGAAGGTTAGAACTTTTTGATTACTCCCACATGGGAAATTTGCGGGAAAGTTTAAAAAACATTTTCTGTGGAGCCTATGAATATTCATATCACTTTTATTTATAGGATACAAGTAAGAAGTCCCCAATGGAGTTGATCAATGAAGTTCCACCCATCAAGGTTGAAGGCAGAATTGTTGCTTGTGAAGGAGGTTAGCTTGTACTCTGATTCTTTTAGTTGTTTGTATTACATATTTTTCACTGAGGAAGCTATATGTGGATTCTCTGTTCCATGACCAAGTCTATTCAACACTTAACAATGGCTATGATTTATAAGGGATTTACTTGTTTCTGGTTGCAGACAACGATCCTGCACTTGGGCACCCAATTGAGTTCATATGCCTTGACCTGAGCGAGCCAGCTATCTGCAAGTATTGTGGTTTACGCTATGTTCAGGATCACCATCACTAGGAGTCTGAAGGTGATTATTCTGCAACCTGACGAGTCCCTAGTGGGAGAGCTTGTGACATGGCAAGGTTCATGTTTGTAGTGCCATATTGTTTGCTTTTTTTGTTCTTTTTGGTTTTCTCAGACAGAATCATGGTGTAATGATATACTTTCATGTGCTTAATATTTAGCAAAATAAGGATTTGACATGCCCCTTCATGTTTTTCTGTGAGGTCTATCTCTATGAATATCTGAAGTGCATTTATCATTTATCAATGTCTATTTACTGCCTTATGAAACCTTGTGATTAGTTTCATTTTTGAAAAATACTGTAGTTCATTTGAGATCTGATAGCTTTGGGTTTTGTTCTGATTGGGACTCATTAAGTGCATTTACCTTTTCTATTTGGGGATTGGTTGTGATAGACACCTTACAAAAGGTGCATTTCCAGTCTTAAAATACTTTTTTGTGTCAGAAAATCCTCGCTGTTTTGCCATCCGTTGGCTCATTTCATGTAATTCAATGTGGTAGGACGATAGACACTCGTGAGATTTGACATTGAAGATAAAAGATGTCCAGGTGAAGTTTTCTATATTTGAGCAGTGCAGGTTTTTTTTTTTTTTTGCCGGAGTTTATATCATCCACCAGATATTTTGGTTTTTAACCGAAATTGATGACATTGACAGTTTGTAGACTCTTTATTTACAATGAATGGTCACGGTTTGACAAATTGCAAGCACTGCAATACCGTAAATATTACAGGCATTTACAGGGAATTTCAATCGTACTAAATAACATTCCACACCTTATAGATCGAGTGTATGGCTGAGAAACCCACGTTTTCTTTCTTTCTTTCTTATAACTTTTCTCTAAGAGGAAAAGGAAAACCGAAGAATACAAAGTCGTGATTTAAAATCCTGTTATGGTGTCTTAAATGTAAAGCAGCAGTCATAAACTGCTTCAAGGAAACCCAACCCAACCCAACCCTGAGACCCTATAATGACAGAAAAGCAAAAATGGCTGCTGCCACGGAACAAATGTAAGAACAACATGAACTATGAATAATTCAATTATTCATTAGCATCAAAATTTTATCAACGAAAACCAAGAGGGCCAGATGGGACAAAGAGAATACCCAACTATACGGATAGCAATTGACTATTTTAACAGATGCCTATGAATACATATAACTCACAGTTATCAAGAGCACAAAAATATCGAATAAAACCTAAGATGAGAAATACCAAAATCCCCAAATCAAAAGGGGCCAAATAATGATAAGATCATGATGCCCAAAACAAAAAGCATGGGCCATTCCTAACAACTAAGCAGTTAAAACCCGCCGATGTATGGCCATCTGATACACAAACTGCCTGCTTGTTATAGAACACATCATACACTACCTTTCTCACCTGCGAGTTTCCTTCTCTGTTGATGCTCTGCAACCTTATAATCTACTACCTCTCGGAACAGGCTTGCATCGAGCACACAATTCTCACTTCCATAAACGGCTGCTTGGACACTTGCCATCAATTTTGCTATTTCTCGTCCAGAGAATCCCTCCGTTTTTGCAGCCGCTTCCCTTAATACGTCATCAGTCAAACCCTTAATCTCGATCTTCTGCTGTTCCCTCCTGAACAAATTTCGGAGCCAGCTAGATTTCTTTGGTCCAGTATGAGCTATATACCTGTCCAGATACAGTTTTAGAAGCTTGAAGCGTTCCTGTTCCCCAGGCAACGGAAATTCCAGAGCTTCATCAATACGGTCTGCCACAGCTGAATCAAGATCACCAGGGCGATTTGTAGCGAGAGCAAGTACGATGTCCTTCGACTGGTCACCTGTGCGGAAAAGGAGGGCATTGAGTGCACTTCTTTGAGCTTCACTCATGTAGGTTTTGTT
The DNA here is from genome assembly GCA_900184695.1 of Betula pendula. NCBI lineage: Eukaryota > Viridiplantae > Streptophyta > Magnoliopsida > Fagales > Betulaceae > Betula > Betula pendula. Next base: position 49,322 of record FXXK01000424.1, read on the forward strand.
CCGCCTGCAAAATTTGGTCGACGCATACAAGTGATTTGAATATCATGTGTTGAATATGTTGAATATCCTCATCTAGATACTGTTTCCAATGAACTAATGTGTTGAATATCCTCATCTAGATTTGAATAACACCATGTATATTACTGATTACCAACTAGTGTGGGTAAAGGTTGGGGCACATGTTAGGGATAAATTACTACATTTTGTCTAATTAGGAGAAAAACAATTGGCAACTTACTCGCACAAAAATGCATCAGCTTCATCAATGAAAAGCAATAAACCTTTCCGTGACTTCTTGCCCCAATCAAACAACTGGTGTATCTTGGTGACTGCCTGAGGTCCCAGCGGAGCAACATCTCCTCCAGTCATCAATGCATAATCTAATCCCTAAAAGCATGGCAATTAAACATCGGTAAGATGCTAATAAAGAAAATAATGACAACAACAATGATAATGATGAAGCAACACATGGAACAACCCATAAGCAGGGTGCCAACTGCCAACGTCCATATATTCACTATCCATTCCAATACCACCCAAAATTTTAGAATGATATGTTGTTATTTAACTGATAGACACAGATAAACTATGAATCAAATTTAGTTCCTAAGTGTCTGTTTTTCTGGGGCCTAATTTTCCTTTCTAGAATGAGTAAAAGTTCCATTAACATCAAAATTTATCAAAGTTTTAAAGTGTAAATAAAAATTATCAAGCGTTTGTAGCACATCCATAGACTGATAAATCAATTGCAATTCCAAAGTGTAACAAATTAAATTCAAGCTTTAATTTTTTAGAGAAACCAAGATGTGCATCACTCTGTTAACCACTCAACCATCCTTCACACTAAATACCTGTACATAGTACATGCAAGCATGTCTGCATGTATGTATCAATGTCTCTACATAGAAAAACATTCATATCTACATAACTAAATTAAGCAAACATGGACATGAAATAATATAGATGTAAGTAAGATCTCATACAGATTTACGAGCCAGCTCTCTAGCAGCCATTGTTTTTCCTGTTCCTGGAGGCCCATAGAAGAGCATGTTGCGGAATGGTGCCTGATGGGATTTTGTATTGGCAGTTGCACCTGCCAGCTGTTCAATCCTTTTTTGAAGAGACGGATGTAAAATTACATCACCAAACCCATTCCCATTTTTTAAAGCAGATCCCTTATCAGCACCACGAGAAAGAGTGCTCATGGAACGAGAAAACAAGCCCGACCAGGGGTATTTCCCTCTGGAGGACTCTCTAATCAATGATGGTTGTCCCAATATTCTATCGACATAGCTCCATATCACCCTCGCTCCTTCTCTGCAATAGATAAAAGGGACCTGCATAAGCTATAACTTTGCAGATAGAAAATCACAAACAAAATAATACAACTAATAAGTCCAATCAACAAAGTTCATATCAATACTACAGTTGAAGCAGATAGCCTGAGATCTGTAGAATGCAAGTCCTTCCATCTGAGTTAAACAGCCTAATCACTAGGACACCAGAGTTAAAGATCTTTAAGAGAGCAAAATAACTCAATGAACACCAAGTGATATTGGTCACAGCGTCTGAAGAATTGGTGCATGTAGATTAAAAAAAAAATCCATTTAAAAAAAAATGAGCGTATACATTTTTTCCCAGCATTCTTGATACTACAGTAACCATTATTACTCCCTCAAACCAATCCCTACCGAAAGCAACAAAATACTAACTTCAACAACCACATCACCCCCACACAACACACACAAAACTGACTGGCTAAAAGACAATTTTCTTTTTCTTTTCACTCTTATGCTTTGTTTGTTTCGACATAAAAATGTTTTTCATCGTAAAATGTTTTCAAAGAATCTATTTTTTAAGAAAATATTTTCCGTTAAAAACATTTTCCAACGTTTGGTGCGTACAAAAAATCACAAATATTTTTTATATTTTCATTCAATCATATTAACCTATAAAAATTAATTTTTATTCAAAACATAAAAATATAAATATAAAAAAATAATAAAAAACAAAAATTAACTTAAAAATTTGAGTTATGGAGGTAGTCCGGCAAAGTTTCGGCGGTTTGAGAATAAGAAGCTCAAATTCAAAAAATGGTTTACGGTTTTAAAAAATGGAAACCACTTTACGAAAATTAAAGAAGATTTTTCGGTCAAACAAAAAATGTTTTGCGATGACTATTATTTTCCGTCGCACCAAACACCAAAAATATTTTCCAAAAATCATACAAATAGAGCATTAGGCAAATTAACACCCAAAGCAAACATTACAATCCTTAAAAAATATTCATTATAAGATGAGCAAAAGAGCTTCCAGACAGCCATCTAAACACAAAAGATTAAGGGAAAAAAAAAAAAAAGAGGAATAGCAAATAACAAGTCTAGATAATGGAGATCAGCAAATAGATATTCTAAGCTTTCGATGGCAACAATGCACAAGCAAAACATAAAAATAACAGCATATTCAAATCCTCTACTATGATTTTAACACATACCTTGTTGTGTAAACCCCTGCTGCCAGAGCTGTCACTCCCCCAACAAACACAACTAACTTATTTTGATCTGTTAGAATGGCTCTCAAACCCCCTGCAAAAGATACATGACTCTGCATTAAGCCACACCTTTTCAAGAAAAGAAAAAGCTAAGGAAAAACTGACAGAATTTTAAGTGCAATTCTGCGAAGTCCTTATTCTGTATTTTTGGTATGCCATACATATAAGGAATTAAGGATGCAAGAAAACAAGATTGGCTAACTCACTCACAGGCCTTGTCTCCTCAGGAACTACTCAAAACAAAACCTTATTTAGTAACTTGAGTGCAAACATGAGGAGAATTTCAAACAAACTTAACAACCTAGTCACTACTTTATGAAAATTATTCTGAATTTTGGGACATCCACCATGGCATATGATGACAAAACCAAATTTGACCCAGACACATTTCAACATTGGCGATATTGTTAAAAATGAGTGAGTCTAAATGTGGCTGTGTCCTTTCTTTTTCTTAAAAAAAAAAAAAAAAAGACCCAACAAACAAAGACCGGTTGACAACACCACAAAAAGAAGTAATATGGATAGGTTTTTGCAAGTACAAGCAGAATTCCATATATGGCGTGAGATAAAGTAAAAAATGTGTAGTTGTCCATTTTGATGAATTATCCCTAGTGGGTAGAACAAAATACCAAATAGTGAGAACTAGTCTTTCTTAAGTGGAATTAAACAATATAACTAAGTTCATACCTCCAATATGGTCAAAAGTAGTATTTATGGCAGCTATCCATTTTTCTCTCTCTGCATTTGCACGATCCACTAGCATTCGCCTATTAACATCTTCAGCTAACTTCGCTTCATGGGCTCGCCCTTCTGCTTCTGCCATAGCCCTTACTTTGATTGTTTCTCGTTCTATCTCTGCCTTCTCCCTCTCTGTTTGCCGACGTTGTGCTTGAATCTGTTCTTCTGTTGCTCGTCGAGCTTGCTCCTGCCTAATTGACGAATCTTCTTGCAGTTTTACAAGCTCTTGATTCCTCGCTCTCTGGTACTCATTTTCTGCCTGCCACAAGCATAAAGAAGATTTAATTCTAACCACAAATCAACATCATAAGAACCCAGAATAAGTACTTGCCTGCATCCTCTTCCTTGCCAATTCATCATCATAGCGAGCCATTTGAGATTTTGTTTGTGCTTGATGCTGAGCTAGCTTCTTCTGCTCATCATATATAACCCTTTGTCTCTCCTACCAAGCAACAGAGTAGAGAATTTACACCAATCAGTATACCACTGAAACACAGTTCACTATGATATTTTCATAACATTTAGAAGAAAGTATCAAGCAAAAATCTTTTTGCATGGATCCAGTCAAGCAACAGTTAAGAGAGAGCTCGAAAGCCTTCTTCTTTGCGTCTTATTAGAGTGAATAAAGCTGACATCTCACTGAGCCACTTTATGTGAAAGGTATATCACTCGCTCTGACTATATGGAAAACCCAAAAGCATTATTTGCTAAAAACTTGCAATGATTATGCACAACAAGCTGTTGGCTGATGCAGCCCACAAAGAAAGGGGATTATCAAATGGAAGCTCCAAAATCACCCCAAACATGATCCTCTAGAGACATCTAAACTGCTAATGAGCTAAGATAGAAAATCCAAGTCACATGACTCTCATTAAAACTAAGCAAATTAACTATTGTTTTGTGAGAAGGGACATGCAGTCCCTTTGGTCTTCCAAGGCTCCTAACAAAATGCATTCTTAAAGGATCTATGCTTGCAATATGCATCTAATCAAGTTCATGACTCCATATAAGTCCCACCACCCACAGTCGTATCAGCAGATTCCAAGCACACATTGATTTCAATAAACAAGCAATCTTGTTCTTTCCTAAATAACGGTAACCAGCAACATGCCACCACCAGATAGGGCATACTAAGCCAGTAATGCATATACAGAACAATGACTGATCATTAAGATTGTTCCCACCAAAACAATGTTGGTCAATGACAACTAAATATACAAAGACGGAACAATGAATCTGAACAAATGAAATAGGTATGGCCAAAACATTCATCATAATCGATAATGACCTGCCACCACAGACGAAGTAAACAAAACTAATAAAGGAAATATAGATATACCAACTTTTTTTCTCCTTATTTTTAACAAGAAGAAACCTTTGAACCACGGATAACATATGGTCCACAATAAAACGTCCACATTTGTTTCTTTTGGTTTAATAGGCAAATGCAGTACAATCCAGAGACATATAGGATTGAATCCATGACCTCACCCTCCATCTCGTTTATGTGGGAAGGAGATGCCATTTAGTCCCACATTCATGTTTAAAATAATTTTTTTTATCAAAATTTTTAATTACTAAAAGATATTGATCACCACCATATGGGTTAATGGCTCTTTTTATAGGTAGGGTTATGGCTTTGACAAACATGTGACATAATCACTACATGCGTATACCTTGAGAACTTTACTCCTTTTACTTTGAAATAAGAATCAAAATAATGAAATCACAATAGAGGGAGGGAGAGAGAGAGAGAGAGAGAGATGGAGATGGGAAGAAATCTCCACAAAGAAACCCCCAAAATTGCAGCTCATCATAAATGCTGGCGTACCAATGGCATTGCCATATGCAAATTCGTAAACAGCCAAAAAAAAAATCAAGTGAATGCCTAAAACAGGCTTTAACCATGAACCTTGGGCGGGTACATAGGTGATTTTAGCTTTGAGAGAAAAAAAAAAAACTGAATAAGCCTCTATCCAACAAAGTAATTGGCAGATGTCAAGGTTATATCATTAGAAATGTGTTTCTGATCACTGGAAATGCAGTCAATCAAGTAATATCCTTGATCAGCTAAAAAGTTGGGATATGTCCTGGATTACCATTAAACTAATGAGATTTTTTTCTTATATAAATAAAGTTTTTGTCAAGCCAATAAAAGCCACCAGAAGGTCTACTTAGAAGGCACAAGAGAACTCCCTTAAATTTGCTACAATAATTAAAAGCTAATACAATATACATAGAAGAAAACAAAAGGGCCCGATCGGAAGAGCACATACTCCATTATGTGGTGGATTCGAAATGAAGGAACTAGAAAGTATTCAAAAAGTGCATGTACATATGGGATAAATGAGCAGGTCAGTCAGAGCCCTCAATTAGCAAAAAGTACAGAAATCATGAAGGAACAAAGAAACAGTGTCTTACAGTTTCAGCTTGAGCTTGCATTGCCTTGAACTCTGCAGCCTTAGCTTCCAACTCTGTCTGCCTTGTCTCTTCTTGCTTCTTCATAACTTCAAACACCTATACCAACAAAAAGAAACTGCTAAATTCCCTACACAAGTCATCAAATTCTAAGCAGCCAACAGATAAAATACCTATTTGCTGCACTTTCCAGAACGTGTTTTCCACTTCTTAAAGTATGAAAAACCAAAAAAGAATATGCATTTGGTGGGTGAGAACTTTTGAAATAACCATGCTCCAGTAATAATAATGGCTATGTTTGTTAGTGTCTTCGGATAAGTGTTCTTTGTTTTTTGTTTGAAAAAGTGTTTTGATGTGACATAAAGGTGAGAAGTACTTCTGTAAGTGTTTTATGGTGGAGTACACCTGCCTACTTTGAGAAAACCCAAATAGATGTAGTGTTCACTCCTTACTTATTAAATAAGAATAAGAATAAGAATAATAAAGTGGTCATATGGTCACCTTAAGTGGAGGAGAGAGATGGTTGTGCGGCCACCCCAATCAAATCAAGGTGGCCACACAGCCACCCCTCTCTACACGGCCACCCTAACATTTTTTTTTTGAAAAAAAAAATAATTTTTTTTTTAATAATAAGTGAACTCCTACCCTTGCAAAAGTTAAGCACAATGTTTTGTCAAAATAATCAAAATGTGAAGGTTATATAAAAGTGTTTTGTGTTTTGAATTGTTTGATAATGTATTTGAGAAAAGTGTGTTTTTCAAACTAAAAACTTAGGATAATACCTTAGCAAACACGGCCATAGTTATTCTGAAGTGTGTAAGTTCTTCATTTTGGACAAGACAAAACTGAACTTCATTATTTCTGTTGCCCATTTTTCTCATAAACCAAACATAGGGTATACGAAAAGAGGCTCTAAACCACTGATAAGGCAATTCGTCACTATACCATTCTTGAATAAGCCTTTTACGGAAATTTCCTACCAGCTCTCATTTGTACAAGATCAGTTCCTGTAGCCTTAAAATCGTCTATAAACTAACACACCCCTTACATGATTGAATCTGTGCCTTCACCCTCCACATTTTGTCATTTGACCCAAATACTGTTGTGCTTAGTTTTCGAAAAAACATAGGAAAAGAATAGAGTTATTGCATAAAAAATTGATCTCCCATTATTGAAACCGAAAAAAAAAAAAAAAAAAACAAACAAAACAAAAAAAGTCCCACCAGTCAACTGAGACTGAAACAATAATTTTACTTTACTCATGCAAATTTTCGTTTCTAAAAGATCAAAACAATGTGACACAAAAATTTGAAATGAACAAAAGTTAAGATGTTTCTTTCTTTCTTTCTTTTTTCTCGTTTTCCTCAGCTCACCAGTAATAAATATGCCTGGCTTGACTTGATATCACGTATTCATTTCATCAAATAACCCAGTTGTATTTTCTTTTCTTTTCTTTCCTTACCTTTCCTTTACACTCGGTTTCCTTGCCAACCAGACAGGGCGTAAAAATACTTAATTAAATTATCCATGAGAATCCAAACCCAAATTCAAAAAAGAAAATGAATAAAACGCCCATAAGAAACCCAATTTCAACTCATCAACACAAAAACCTAAATCCCGTTGGAACCTATAAACAAAACCCATTTGCAGAAACTGTACAAATCCACAAATTCCATCAACAATACATAAAAAAAATGACAAACCATCGACAACACGGAACAAAAAAAAATAATAAATGAAAGCCCATTTGCAAAAACCCAACCTTCTTCGCATGAGAAGAACTGGTGATCTCCTTCAACGCTTTGGCACCCCGCTCCAGCGCCTCCGGATCGAAACCCGCCGACGTGGTCCTTGGATTATCATTCCGAACCTTCGGCGGAGATGACGACGAAGACTCAGACTCACTACTAGCCGCCGATGCCGGCGGATTGGATGGCTGAGATTGCCCAGAAGAAGGAGGAGAAGAAGAAAATGGAGAGAGATTGAAAGGCCCATCAGCATAAGCCAGGTGGGTTTGCGACGATAAGGACGTGGATGCCGAGGCTGCTAGGGCTGAGATGAGCCCTAGTGCATATGATTTAGCCATTTCTGCTTCTTCTTCTACTTCTTCTTTTCGCCCTTGGGTTCCTGATAAAACCCTATGTTAATAGTGGGTGTAAAAGAAAATGCGGGAGGATTTTGGAGAGGTTTTAATAGTGGAGGGTTGGCTTGCAGAGCAAGAATGTAGAAACCCAAAGACCCCCCCCTATGTTACCATAGAAGGTCTGTATAGAGAGGAATGGCGTGTGAGGTTCAGGGTTTTGGTAGGGTTTGTGTTTTTTGTTTAGGGTTTTTGTGGCGGTTTTAGATTGGCGAGGCTTGGGATTTTGGACCCGGAAGGTGATACCCGGCTCGATTTTGTGGGCTTGGGCTGCAATCTGGATTTTTTTATCTATGGGTTTTAATTCTCAAATGGGTTAGGGATCAAGATTTTCTAAAATATTCTTTCCAATATAATTCTTCAAATTTTAAACCGTTGGTTTGGAATTCAATGTTTAAGATTTTGTCATACAGTTATCACTTTTAACACGTCAACAATTATCACCTAAAAAAATATCATATTTATTCATATTTGGAAAAGTAAATGTGAGAGAGTCTTTATGGGCATATCTATCCTAAAAAAATTGGATAAGACTTATTCACGTAAGTGAGCGGGACTCAATTACATTTACTGTTTGAATTACAAACAATTTAAGCAATAAATTACTAAAGATCTAGATCTAGCAAAATTCCGACCATTGAAATTTCAAACTAATGGTTGAAATTGGAAGAATTCCATAAAATACTTTAAGAATTTTAGAAAATCCTAATTCACTTGTGTTTGGGTTTGATATGGAATAATCTTAGCTACGAAGCTTTCCAAAGAGAGTACGGAGGAAAATGAAAAAGTAAAGAATTAGTAGATTATGTGTCAAGAGTATTAATTTGAAAAATAATAGTGATTTTGTGAAAGAGTAATAATACATGTCATTCTCATACCTTTTTGTGTTTATTCAAACATGATGTGGCTAATGGGCACAACAGATCTGGATTAGCAGAACTCTTGAGAAGAGAAAGCACAAAGTAAAAAAACACTCAAATATGGGCAGAGCAGGGAGATTCCCCCCCCCCCCCTCCTTTTTCCCCTTCTAATTTCCTCTCCCCTTTTCATTATTTCGTTTTGTCTTTAGTTTTAGTTTGTTTATTTTGGTTTTGGTTTTCTCAGCACAGCAGGTTTTGCCGACGTCCTCAACACCATCTATGACCGAATTTCACCTTCTTTGCCATCCATAGCCCCGGATCTGTTATTTGGAAATTTCCTCCCTCTCACGTCACTCCATCGTGTTTCAGGGCTCCAACACTTATTTCTTTCACGCCGGTCAGCCTCCTTTCACTTCTAGTCGGTGGATCTGCTTAGTGTTACTTGCTTTTGTTGTTTTAATTTGATTTATGTTACTGTATATCCCTGACCTTCGAGTTGAGGAAAGTGTTTTTTCCTGGCATTCAGGAATTGGGCTGCTTATGTCTTCAAATTTGTACATAGGTTTGTACATAGGTGTGTAGAAGATTAGGTCATAGATATTTGTTTGTCTTTGTCTATGACTTGTAAATTCATAACCTTGTGTTATGGTTATTAAAACTTGTAGTTTATTGCCTTAACTTTTGATTGTAAGAGTTTTTGCTCAAGAATTGTCATCAATGGAAAAGTGAAAATTCATATTAAAAAAAAAAAAAAACCTGTTGTAACTTTTAAAATCATCATTGAATCAAAATTCAATAGTAGTCTATCACAAATTCAATAATAATTTTAAAAGTTACACCAACTATAAGTGGGCACAAGAAGACATGTGAATGATATGTATTATTACTTTTTGTGAAAACAAAACTAAATTTGAGATAACATCTATCATTTGTTTCACGATGGCTCTTATTTTAATATTTTTAATACTCTATGATTTTCTGTTATTTTTTTCGATATACTAATTTTTTAACCGGTATTTTGTATTTCTTGCTAGCTTTATTATTTTTTCAAGTAATTTTTTAGATATTTGTATGTATAATAATAGAGTAATGTTATTTTGTTGATTGTTATACAACTATTGTGCAATTTGATGATGTGGCATTAAAAATCAGCCATTAGATAAGCACTTATAAAAAAAATAAAAAACCAATAGTTGATTGTCATTGTTACGTCATCTTAATAAACTGCTATACAACTAGCATACAATTTAATGATGTGACACTTAAAATCAACCTTTAGATAAGCACTTGTAAAAGAAAAAAACTAATGGCTATTTTCATTGTTACGACATCTTAATTGTATGGTCGCATATAACAATCAACAAAATAGCACTACTCATAAAAATAACTGATAAGATCTATATAAATAAACATAAATAACTTCAACATTTATTGTCACCATGCCAAAATTAATGTAGAATTTGTCAACATTCTTTAAGCAAGTTTAACATGTTATTTGAAGCTTTGTAATGGCTGTAACCTTTGTTTTTAGTTGCTCTTAACTATAAAGAATTTCAAGCACACATATTTGTAAAATTACAGGTATCCAAAAGCATAAGTTGATAAAAGGTTATGAATTTGATTATATAATTAATTTTTGAACATTATTCTTCATGTGTTGTTCAAGCTCTCTCTCAATAAATGAGGCTTAAAATATGTTAATTTATAGAATATTTAATTAAAATAGAAAATGAATTACGGAGATAAAGTTTAAGCTCATGGCTACTATTATGATATTATGATAAATTGACCAATTATCCCAAAGCTATACATTGCCTTTGTTTGCTTTAACACCTTCAGCATACTAAGAAATTAATCTTACCTTTTCATGAATAATATCGCACTTGGTGGATTTGGATAATTTGGTTAATTGGGTGTTTTTTTTATTGAGAAATGCTTGATGTCCATCTTTGGTCCTTTTTTTTTTTGTAATTTTTTACAAATAAAAAAAAAAGGTCCATCACTTTTGCAAAAAGTAAAAAAGACCAAAGATGAACACAAAACATTTCTCTTTTTGATTGATAAGTTAAACGTGCATCCGGTAAGACAGCACCCATGACCTCACTCTATACCTTGCTACAAAGGCAAGAAATGCCATTTAAGCTAAAACTCGTTCGCTGGTTAATTGGGTGTTGAGCACCAACCATTGCTGAACAAATTATTCAATCAGTTACCACCTACGCCCAATCCATCAAATTGTGGGTGGAGAGCCTTCTTGGTAGAATAAGCAAATCCAAATACTTATAATTTTTAATTCACATTAGAATATTAATTAAATGATTAAATTTTTATTTCTTATAAATTTAAACTTTTGAAATAACTGATAATTTAATAATTAGAACTATGCTAACTATAGGGGAAATAGGAGATTTTTTTTCAATATTATTGCATCGTCTCACAATTAAACTGTCAAGTAAAAGCATCTCCACATTTCATAATACATGATGGAGAAGTTTCACTTAAAATTGGACAAATTTTTTGTCCCAAACTGGATTGAAAGAAATTCTTCCAATAAAATACATTAAATTGGCACATGCTCTTAAATCATATGATTCTAACATGCATTTTAAAAACTACATGTGAGAATTGCGTGCTCTAATTAGTCCTATTTCTCACATACTTTAAAAATTATATGTCAGTTTAATAGACCAAATCGAAAAAATTTCCTTCCACCTAACTTGAAGGAAAAAATTGTCCTTTACAAATGATGATATATCAATGTAATATTTCAATGAAACACGCCACGAAAAGAATTACTTTTATTCACTCTCTTATTATTAAAAAAAAAAAAAACAATTCAGTGAAGAGTGACTACAGATCAAAATTACAGTACATGAACAGGGGAAAAAACAGAAGAAGAAAAAATGAGAGAACATTGGTTGAGATGGATGATGAGTTGGTGCGAGGGCTTCTTTGTCCTGCTTTGTGTCATGAATCTAAGACAGATGACTCACTGGCCACTGCCTCTGAAAAGTTAAAACCAGAGTCAAGAGAATTCTAAGGAACAGGGGAAGCTGTAGCCAACTTAGCTCTCAGATCTTTTCTTAAAATCTTTCCAGAGGGAGACTTTGGAATTGCATGAACAAAGTACACCTTGTGCAGTCTCTTGTAAAATACCACCTGTTTGGTACAAAATACATCAACATTTTTGATTCCTCTAAGTTATAATAATCATTCCTCTATCAAGGCAAGATTAATTGCTGGACAATTATATAGGTCGAGA
>FXXK01000424.1:66835-105607 GCA_900184695.1 Betula pendula
CTGTTACATTAAAAATATAAAATAATTGTGGTATATATAACATTTCTCTAATAGTTAGAAATTATATTTTTATTTTATAATTATCTTATAAAGTTGACGTAGCAGTTTTAACCAATCTTTAAATTAGTTATTATTAAAAAAAAATCTAAAAAAAAATTAGGACTACTATGTCAACTATACCTTTTTTTTTTTTTTTTTTGGTAAGTTCATTCATACATTTCAAAAGGAATAGATTACAATTTCAAAAGGAACGAATAACATAACAAGGTACACATAACGAAAAGCAACAAATTAAAACTAACAACCATAAAAATTCAATCCAGACAGACAAACGTCTAACACCTTACGATACCAAAAAAAAAAAAAGGAACAAAAAAAAAACTCCAAAAAAATAGTCAATTGAAAATGCAGGAAGATAGTCAATTAGAAATGCAGCCTATGTCAACTCTACTAAATAGGTGTGGATACTCCTTTTCCAATGGGTCTTTAAGTGTGGACCGGCGTTGCCACTCTTCCCAACTCTATTTCTTTCACTTTTTATCTCTCGCATGTTCGGATCGATGTCTTGCTAGTTGCATGCTAGGAGATATCATTGCCACGTCGGCAGAAAATGATTGGGGTATGCACTGATTGGAGGAAAAAACATTGAAGGAAATATGCCTACGTGGGCTAAGAAGGCTCTCATGCGGCATTGCGGCGTGGACTGTGTTAATTTTATTTATTTATTTTAAAAAAAATGTCACCACCACGGCCTGCGTTTTAGCTTTTTAATATTGAAATCCTAATTTTTTTAATTTGATAAATTTTAAATCAATGCTTTGGACTTTTTTAAAATTTAGGCTTCTTTTAGACTTGTCATCTAATTATTGATAGAATACTCCACTCAATTTGATATGTGATTGATTAATTAAAAATACCAAAAGTATAAGTCCAAAATTTATCAAATTGAAAATGAGAATCTCAATATCAAAACATACTAATTAAACCACAAGGGACAATAACATATAATTTTTTATTTGGTTTAGATGCTGTAACAAACTAAATTACAACATGTCTTATAATTTTTTTAATGGTATAGACTTAATTTCACTATTTTTTTTTAAAAAAAAATTAAAATTAAATATGAACCGTTGAAAAAATTACACCATATATGCCTAGTTTTATTTTTTTTACACCACCTAAGCAAATCCTATAATTTTCCATTTTTCTGGTTGTGGGCATTAGATTTTCTGCAATAAGATGGTCAGAGCTTTTATAGTATGCAAAAGTAAACTACCAGGATGAAATTCAATAGAAATTTTCAATAATTTTACTTTCTAAATTACTAAAATTTCGAGCAAACAAGTGAGTCTCAAAAATAATTTTTTTACATTTACTGTCCAGACAGCAAATTAGTGGAGATATGGATCTCTAAAATTATTCTAGGAATTACAATAATTCATTATTCTTCGTCAACTCCTTGTTGACACGTACGTGCGAAAAAAAGAAATTGGCCATTGGGTTTCCTCTCATGTTTAGCGTGGCGGTGACATTTCGTCCTTTTGGACTCCTATAAGTCTTTTCATGTTGTGCGGTTTAGACCATTTGAATGAAATTGGTCATGTAGTGTACTACTCGTGCCACGTCCGACATTGCAAAAAAACTTTCAAGGAAGCCTAAAATTAGAAAGAAAAGACACAAATATCAAGGAAGCTAGCAGAGAATATATTTATTTTTAAAAAAAAAAAAAAATTAATAAAGGGTTTTAAAGAACCTTTGATATGATAACCTTTACCTATTATCAAGATGTCAATGAACACGTGGAGTGAAAAGTAAGAAGCATGATCTTGAAAGGCCATCCTCAACTACCCTTCAATTTAATTATCACATGTTCATTTCCTTAAAGGGCACACAATCTCCTATAATTTATTTATTTTTTAAAAAATATTAATAATTTCTGCAAAGAAGAGGGGTAGTGATAATTGTAAGGGTAAGAAAGGGGGTTTGTCCTAGCAGGCTCCCCTGGCTGGGCAAGAAAGCCCTCCCGTCACAGACTCTGGCCTAAACATAGTATATAAGAGACTCCAATTTTAATTTAGAGGATCTCGGTCCTTAAAAAAGTGGCTTAAAAAAAAAAAAATTAAATTCATCAATAAGATTAATTAACCAACATTTATATTTTGCATGCAACCAGCGATTACTATTTACAACAATTAAGTAGTTTTATTCCATGAAATGGATTATTGATATTTCCCATCGATCCTTTCATCTGAATTATGTTGTTCTTTATCTAACATAGATTCAACCTAATGATTTATTTTTTTGAATTACGTTGATATAATTAAGAAAGAACCTCGACATATTTTCACATCTCTCTCTCTCTCCTCCTTCTCTCTATACTTATATTGATGGGGATGTCGTCCTGATATTCTAGCAGGTGGAAGCAAAACCTCCTGATAGAATTCAAAGTCACCGATTATTGTGTTTGTATATCTAATTTTTTTACAAGAGATATGACTTAATGGCATGGTTAGATGGATGACTTCATCAGCTTATAATCAGCCGTGTTAACCGGAGAATCATCTCAAGTAGTTGAAATATTACCATTAATTTTCTTATTAAGTGCTATCTATATTGGAATGTAATCTCAAAATTTGCGTTGGTACTGGAGGAATATATACATGCACGACCTAAGCTACTGAGTATGCTAATGAGTGCTCTAAACAACTTATTATAAGAAAACAAAAAAAATAGATATTCAAAGAATATATATATATATAATATTATGATCTATTATACTATAGTATATATATTAGTATTTTAATTAAATTGTGTTGTCTATTTATGTGGTGATATATGATGTTGTAAATAGGACAAAGTTTTCTTATAAACTGGTTTTTAAAATGTGGGTGAGATTATATGTTCTAAATGACATATGTCAATTTCAAGAGTATTAGTTAAAAGAATTTACTTAACTCAGTTTGAAGGAAAATTTAGGGAAAGTCCATATATCCCCTCAAACTACCACCCAATTGAAATGTTCCCCCTAAGGACGAAAATAACCTTAATAAAATAAAATAAATAATTTCTTTAAAAAAACTAAAACTAAAATTAAAAAAAAATATTATTATTATTTTTTTTTAAAAAAAACACTACAATTCATAAGGGCTAGAAAAGACTAAAGCTAAAATAAAAAAAATAAAAAAAAAAAAAAAAAAAACCAAAACAAAATTATTATTTTTTTTTAAAAAAAAACACTACAAACCAATTGGACAAATTCAAGAATAAAAAAAAATATAAACATTTTCATTTAAAAAAATTATATTATTATTATTTTTTTTAAAAAAAAATTATTATTATTATTATTATTATTGAATTCATCAAGGGTTAGATAAAACTAAACTAAAAAAAAAAAAAAAACTAGCAATTTTTTTTTATATAAAAAAAAAATAAAAACACTCCAACCCAATAGCCAAATTCAAATTTTAAAAAAATTATAAAGATTTCATTTTAAAAAATTACTTTTAAAAAAAATAAATTAAAAAAAGTATTTGGTCTTATTGAAAAATTGTAGGGTTATTTTTGTCTTTTGTTGCCATTGGAGGGAACATTGTCACAATTAAAAGTTTGAGGGGAACATTATCAATTGGATAGTAGTTTAAGGGGAGTATGCGAATTTTTTTTCAAAAACTTTAATATATATATATTATGATTTCACTAAATTGCAAATAGTTCTTTGAAGTATAAAAAGTAACTCAAAACTCCAAGGGTAACGCAAAAAAACACAATAGGTCCCTAAGACATGTTTTTCATTAGCAAATTGGACGAATCGTTAATGTGTCATGCCAATAACAATAATATTTGTGACACGTGTCATTTAGAATAAAAATATAAATATGAAAAGAAAATTATAAAATATAAAATAAAATTTTTATTTGAAGATAGCAAGTTAAGTTCATCATTGAGAATAAATTCTATGGTGGAGTTCTTAAAATCCTAACTATTATTTTAAAGTAAAAATGGTTCAAAATTTGGTATTAGGATATAGAGTTTATATTCCTAGCTAGGTAACTCTTATCTTATAGAGTTTCTTAAATCCTAAAACATTTATTTTCAAATGAAATAGTTTATATTCTGAATTTTTTATCTGATGATATTGCTGTCATTTTGGGTGATGAAGGGGGAATTGTAACCCCAATAGTAGATTGGAAGGAACATTTGCTATGTCATCTACTTTGAACAACACACCTTGAATTGGGGTTCATTTGGTACCCTATGTCATTTAGATTCAAGAGAACTTCATATTATCATGTATAAACCTGCAATATATAAAATGCTTTGTTGCAGAGAAAGAGCCAAAGCTCACACAAAAGAGGGTTCCTCCGTTGAATATACACGTGCGAGTGAAAAAAGAGTTAACTATATCTATGTCGTAACATGTTATATTATGATCTCGTTGAAAAAACTCTTCAGAAAATTTCCATTACCCCTGATTCAATTAGCAGCTGCAAAGGTTTTCAAATGATAGTACACTAGATAGACCCCACGATTAACACCATCAAAGAGGTCACTAAGAATTTAGCTGTTCCCCCATAAGACAGCCATGGAGAAGGCCCTGGTTTTTGTGGACTGGAATTTGGTTGCGTGGGTGATGGGGCAACTGCTATAGCAGTTGGTGATATCAAAGATGGGGCTGGGGATGTAGCCCCTGCAACAGGAGGAATTGGGCTGTTGGAGCAAGAAGATGAGGGAGGATGAGTTGTGTAATTCTCCGGCTGATATGTTGATAGCAAAACCCCATCAATGCCATGGCACCGAATGGAAGACCCGGCTGTACAAATATTTGGGCTAATGATTTTCACATTGTTGAGAGAGAAGTTTCTCCTGCCATGGTTGGAGATTCTGAGCATGTAGTCTGGCAGCGAACTGGGGATGACGGAGCCGGTTGGGAGACGCTTCAGATCGTCAAAAAGCAGAGGCGAAGGAATGGAATGGCGGAGCAAGAAGGCGGAAACAGAGCCAATTGGCACAATGTTCCTCGAGAGCATCCTGTCATTGGGCATCAAGAAGGTGACATTGGCTTGGATTCTTGAGGCCATGTTAATGAGTGTGACGAAGGTGAAGTAGTTGGCTCTTTGCATCTCTTCAGTGGCGCCAAGAAGGTCTTGGTTTTGGTTCTGTGGAGGAGTGCTGATTGGGGAGGCTGATGAGACGAGTGCGAGTGCTCCTACAAGAATTGATAATCTCATGAAGGCTGCCATGGCTGATGAACTCTCTCTCTCTGGTTCATGTGGTGGTCTTATTATGAAGGGGGTGTGACTGATATTGGGGGGACTAGTTATTCCTTCAAGGAAAAAAAAAAAAAAGGAAAAAAAGAAAAGAGAAAGAAATGGGGTTAGCTTGGGCATGCAACCGTGCTTCCTTAACAACTGAGTTTCACATCTTCTGCATGTATACTAGTATTTTAGGGGTAGAGTATATATTAGGTTTTCTTGTTGAAGTTAGTAACTAGATTTTGCATGATATAGGGCTTGAAGATTTCGGAATGGTGCTTTTTGCTTTTAGTTGTGACGTGAAATAAAGGTAAAGTAGTTTTTAAATGTTTTGTATTTTAAGTTGTTTGTTAACATTTTTTTAAAAAATTTTTTTGCTAAAAAACAAAAAACTATCATAAAAAGCTTTTACAAACGAACCTTTCCTTTCCGATATTCAATGTCTGAAGTTGAATGGCAGGGTAGGATCAGTGTGATCTTTCAGTAAATCAAGAGTCGAGCTTTATTAGAAGATAAAAAAAAAAATTCTAGAGTCTAGCTTTTGTTCAGTTCCAAGTTATTTATTTTAAGTGCTTACATACAAACTTGCTGCACAAAGTTTTACTAGCAAATCAAATATTTTTGGCGGATACTATTTTCCTAATTTCTTGCTTCCAAGTGAAGAGTATTCTTTTAGAGATTGAATAAAATTGAAGTAAAAAAAAATCAGAGCGACCTCTGATCAGTACATTGAACAAAATTCGCTTAAGAATACTTCAAAATTCATTTAATCCAGTTTATTAAATTGACATATGTCCAAAATCCATGTGATTCTCATATAAATGTATTTTTAATTTTCATGTGCATTTTTAATAGAACTCACATGTCATTTATGCATTTTGAATGTGTTAATTTAATTGATTGAATTAGATAAAATTTCTTTAACCCAGTTTATAAGAAAATTTTGTCCATTGTGGGGTGTCTCATCCAATGTAGAAATCTGATAACTCAGTGAATAATTTTTTTTTTTTTGACTGGTCGGATTATGAACTGCAATGAAAGCTGATTTTCCAAGCTATAAACAAATTTCAAGCAAGAAATTCCTGATCAGCGACAACAAAAACGCCACCACCAAGCAGCAGAACATTATGCTTAAAAAAAAGTGTACTTCGAATTATACAGCATACAGTTTTTCTTTACGATGCTAAGAGAACAAACTGAAGTTGATCTGGCAGTAGATGGCCAGGGTATAAAACTACAGAAGACTGAAAATCTATGCGCAATCCTAATCATCCATGTAAAAAATGAAACATTCAAATTAACAGTTCATGTAAGAGGTCATACAACAATCACAAAATGCTGGGAAAACCACAGTTTCCCATTCTCTTGGTCCCATCCATTTTTTACTCAGATTGCTGACAGTTCCAAACATTCAAATGGGCACAAGAAACAGAACATACCTAGTCCATTCACCAGCATGGTTAAATTTTGGAGAGAATAATTGAATAAAGGAATATCGCCGACATATTCATCTTGACAGGAAAAAAAAGACCTATCAGGGGAACTGGAATGAACCTCCAATTTGGTCCGTATTTGAAGGGGGACTGATTGCCACCCAAAGGAGGGATATCGTGATTGCAATGAGTCCTGACCATACGAAAACAATAGTAGGTGTCCTCCCTCTTCGTCCCATCAGCCCTTTCGCAAAAGGGTAGAGATGAGCCAAGACCCAGAAACTGAAGAAAACGCCGCCTAGTAATTTGCTCCACTGTGGTATAGTACTGTATATCGTTCGGCTAAACCCAACAGCAATTGCGATTAAGTTGACCATCATGATTGTGATTGGTGGTATCATCAGGGATGACCATTTGACAATGTAGAGATCAGCAAACTCGTCATTCTCATCATCACCTCCTGATTTTGATGTCAAAGTGAAAGAAATTTCTATACCAGCAAGGACTTTCAGAAGTCCCTGAATCACAGCAGCAAGGTGAGCGCTAGTCCCTCCAATCAACCAAAACTGCTCGTTCCTCCACCATTCTTCTAGCTCAATCCCGGACCATTTAATCTCAAGGATAGCAAGCATACACAGGGTCAAAGTGATGGTCAGGAGGTAGGCAAGGAAAGTGACATTGAGGGTCTGGACAATGAACTGGCCGGAGAAGAGCGAAAGTGCAGGGAGGAAGCAGTAGACAATCAGGAAGATGGACGTAAAAGGGTAGATGCCAACATTAAGGTATGCTATCCTCTGCAGAAGCTTCATTTTTGGACTAGCCAGGAGGGCATTGTTGCGGGAGAAGAAAATCTCAACTGAACCAGTAGCCCACCGGAGGACCTGATGGAGCCTATCAGTAAGATTGATTGGAGCTGTTCCACGGAAGGCATCCCGTTTGGTCACACAATAAACTGATTTCCACCCCCTATTATGCATCCTGTACCCTGTGACCACATCTTCAGTAACCGACCCATAAATCCACCCAACACGATGTCCCCACTCAGTCTTGTCTTCATACCAGCAGGAGATCACACTGATTGCCTCTGCAACAGTTGAAGCATCGAGAAGATCACGGGGAATAGTGAGAGCACCAGGTGGGCGTCCATTCTTCACAGCTGGGTGATCTGCAAGAGGTCGACCTTGGAACTCTGCCACCGGAATTGAATCGATGAGGAAAGTTGAGTTCCCAAACTTTTTAGGGAGCAAAGAGAGGTTCATCTCTTCTTCGTCAGAATCACCCATTCTGAGGGCCCGATTCTCTTCTGGCGTGTTTGCAACTGAGGAATGCCTTTTGCGACTGCCAAAGCAGCAACTGCAGCAGCCTGCGTGGTGTTCTTTAGATCTTGGCGGGTCAAAGCCATAAAGAGCAATCCTTCGAAAGAGGCATCCAGTTCCAACATAGACTGGGCCCATAATCCCATCAAGGGCTCGCATATTGACATCAAAGAAAACAGTGTTGTGATTGGCATATCGATCAGATGGATCAATACCCTCAAACCTCTGGGGAAACTGCACATAGCAAAGTCGGTCACCTCCTCGATCCATCATGAAGCACATGCCTTCCCTCATTGCTTGGGAGTTATAGATATAGTGGTCGCAGTCAAGGTTGAGAATGAAGGGGCCATTGGACATAATGGCCGAGGCTCTAACCAGGGCATTCATGGCCCCAGCCTTCTTGTTGTGATCATAGCCCGGACGCTTCTCACGTGACACATAAACAAGAAGAGGGAGACGAATGTCAACATCGGTGAGGTCAATGAGCCTAGTCTCATCAGCACTTCCATGCAGTGGTTCATCACTGGGAGGTTTCAACATCACCTGCATCATTTTAAGGGGAAAAAGACTCAGCCCATCTCGTCCACTTTTTTTTTCCTCCCCTTTTCCTCCTGTTCTTTTATAGTTGGCATTCAGCAGTAATCTAGTCAACAATTACAGAAGGAAGAAAAAAAAAAGAAATACCTGTATTATACCAGCATGGTCGCCTTTAGAGTGCTCAGGTGCAGCATTCAACCAAGTCCCTGGCCAATGCGTTCCATCAGCCATCCATGTTGCTTTTGGGATCTTCACACTCTCCACTGGTTCATCATCCCTGTTCTGTCGCTGAAGCTTCATGGCCTTGATTTCTTCTCGAGCATGATAGGCATCCGACCGGCGACGAATAGATTCAGGCAGGCCATTGATGCGGACCTTGAACTCATCATACTCACGCTTTACTCGTCTACGATCTTTGACAAAATCTGACTTCACTTTGTTCTTGTAAGGATCCCTCTTCAAATTGAAGTAAGATTCTGGATTCCTGGGCTCAATAACATGTTTACGACAGAACGGGACCCATACATTAGCAAAGCTTGCAGCTTCAGCCATGGCCTCAAAGGTTAAAAGTGCACCTCCATCATCAGAAACATAGCAAGCAAGCTTTTCAACTGGGTAATCAGCAGCAAGAATAGACAAGATAGTGTTTGCAGTGACAAGAGGTGGCTCTTTATCTGGATCTGCAGTAGAGACAAAGATATCTACTCCCGGGAGATCAGATTTTCCAGTGGGGTTGTTGGGGCTTGGTGTTTCAAATTTTTCCTTCAAGACATTAAGATCTGTAGCACGATTGATTGGGCAGAGCTTGGGAAGTTGGTCAAGAAGCCAAGAAAAAGCAAACCAAATCTCACAGACAATGGACATTCCCCATAGCCACATTGCATCATTATTTGGGTGGTTAACCCTCCACGTCAAAAACAGTGCAAGAGCAACCATACGAACAAAGATTAGAAGCCTGTTAAAACACGTGAAAAAGAAAGCAAAAGACATTATTGGCATGAGGATGAAGGAAGGAAATGGCAAAAGGAAGTAAGGAACTGATAAGATAAAATCTCATAGAAAAAGTGATAAATGCATCATGGATTGATGTCTTCTTCAATGACCCTCAGAATAAGGCCCAGAGCTAAATTGTAAAAATGTAAATATTTAACATTATATGTCGCAAGAACTAGGCTATAGGCTCAAGCATAAAAAAGTGATAAAGCACTTTATGGATAGATCCAAATTAAAATTGGAATTAAACAGTTGATAGCAGTGTGTGCATGCATGTCCTTGTATAGTTTATCATCAAAATGCACTCTTTATACACAATTGGATGAAATGAAAATATAGGAGGAAGGCAATTGAAAATCTGACAAACATCCTTTTAATAGAAGGGATGACATCATAACATAGAAGATCTAAAGGAGAACAACAACAGGTTAAACAATCAAGAAACAGAGACTATACCTATATGGGCTGATAATGGCAGCAGGTATCTTCAATTTCCGTGTAAGCGGCCTCCAAGGTTTGTTCATCAACTCTGTTGGCTCAACAGTATCATCATCTTTCCCATTTCCAAAACCCCCATCCTTTGGCCATATGGCATTCCCATATCCATAAGTCCCCCTTGTTTCAAACAGCCACCGATTGTGATCGAAGTCACCAACCCCAGTTTGGCTCCTCATCAGAGCTGACTTTGTTGACTTCATCAACGACAACCTCCTCTCCATTTTTGACATCCCATTTGGCGGAGGAAGAGGAAGTGGCCGCCCATTACTATCCACAGTTCCTTCATCCAAATCTGTATTCTTGTAAGGCTCCTTGCATCCTGGGCAAATCCCGCCCCCTGTTTTCACAGCATCCATATAGCAGTCGCGACATATTTTGAAATCACACTCACAAGGGAGAATGTCCACCCCACGCTCATCACTCATCACCTTTGCATCACATCCATTAACCGCACATGAAGACCCTTTTGCGCCAGCCATCTGGGGATGGCTCGCTTCAGACTCAATCACCTTGTCCATGAGATGAGCTCGCGTAACGCTATTGAACCCACCCGTAAAGAGTGAATTTGACACGTATTGCTCTTCAACCTTCTGTGAAATTGATGGATCCATAGGCTGGTTGTCAGGGGTTGGCGGTATGTGTACTGTATAGTCCATGAATTCACCACTCCCCAGCTCACTATCAAGATCATCCCTTGAGTAGCTGATGTAACGGCCCGAAGAAGTTCTCCGGCCAAATGTCACGGCCGGAGGCAATGGAGGCTTATTAAGTGCTTCTGAAGGTGCATCGGAGGTTGAAGACAGATTTGACCGGCTCGCTTTGAAGGACTTGGATGCCATATTCAAACACTACCAGCAACAATCCCAAGATCCTGTAATTTCACAATGCAACAAATTCAACTCTGTATCAACATAGTTTCAAATCACCACCACAAACCGAAGAACAGATCTTAAAGATGCCATAACTTCAACCAGAGTTTAGAGCTAGATTTTATTTGTCCACAAATTAATAGGTATATTAGGCTCAGTTTAAGAGAAAATTCTCTGTTGATCTACACTTTCCAAGCAACCAACCAGAAAGTAAACCTTCGGCAGAGGTCAAACTAAGTCAAAATCTCTAGACAAAATCCGAGAAATGCTAAACCCAATTGTCACCTGAAAATACAAAATTAAAACAAATGCGTCGGTTCGCAGTTCACATGTGCTTTTTTGTTTACTAAAATCCCCAATCACAAGGATCCAACAAAAACTTGGTTCCTTATTTTTGCGCAATATACTCAGCAACCAAACAGAGCATAAGATCAGTGCTCCAAAAACCTCAAACAGCTCAAACCAAGTAAAAAATAAAGATTACAAAACAAATACAAAGAAGTCTTTACCCTCTGTTTGGATGCCGAGAAAACGAAAGGGAACTTGACGAAAAAAAAAAAAACACTCTTGACTTCCCGTCTTCCTCAACCCTCAGAAATCTAAGATCCACCACAACTCCTCTCCCAATCCTCCTCTTCTCTCGCACATTTTCCGAGCAACCAAAACAGAGCACGGCACACTTTCCCACCACCACAAACGCTAACACTTCCCCCTTAAGCTAGAAAGCAAGATCGGACCATTTTCTGAGACAAAACAAAAAAGAAAGAGAGCGTACCTCGGTTTTATGAAAATGGTACAAGACCCACCACCTCAGATCTCTGTCTCTCTTTCTCTGTCTGAGAAAGAGTCCAGTCTTATCAAAGCGTTGTTTATGAAGACGAAGCGACCACTATGTTTGAAGAAATCTCGTAGAAGTAGAATAGTAGTAGACGAACTGTTCAAACAAATCTCCTGCGACTTGATCTACAACCCATCATAATAAGACCTGGTATTTGCCAGACAAAAACAGAGATATAGACAGAGAGAGAGAGAGAGAGAGAGATTGGCGTTTGTTTGAGTGTTTGTGTGTGTTTTTGAGACTTAGTCGTGGGGAAAACTACGAGCACTAATAGGCCATGATTGAAGGCATTGGCCTGTAATATTGAATATTTAATGGTGTTTGTTTATTATATTTTCTCGGAGGAGAAAGCGAAGGTTCTTGAGGAGGGGCAGAGGTTTGAGATTTGGGAGGAGCCGGTGTTCAAAAGTTCAAACAAGAAAATGACAGTATTTGTGGGTCGCCGGTTGCCCACTGGACCGGCCCTACAAAACTACAAAACTACAAGCGTGTTTTTTCTGTCTAGGACTAAGCTTGTGGGAAACCCCGGTCGTCTCTTCTGATTATTAGGTTGTTTTTTTTTTGGTTTAAGGCAATACTAGCGTGGGGTTTTGGACAGGGTACGAGTGAATATAGGCTTTTCTTTATCACCGAAAAGTGAGATATGAATTAAACTAATGAAAAAAGGGTACTTATTTTTCGGGGAGGGGGATATTCTGTTCAGATAATTCAAGTAAAAAGAGTGTAGTCACATGGTAAAAGTTTTTTTTTAAAAAAAAAAAAATACTATTATGTACACTTATTTATTGTATTTATTTTATATCAATTAACGTTGTTAACATGTGTCACAAAGCAATGTTAACTAACTGATTATCTTAAAAATATAAGTTAATAAAAAAATAATTTCTCATATATAGGTTTCAGTTCTTTTTTAGTAAGTAAGACTCGATATGTAAAATATTTCATTATAATAAAATAATCTATAAAGTAGTTTAGTTATGTTTGTTATTGTGTTTTGAATGTGTTTTCCATTGTTTTTTGTTTGAAAAAAATGTTATGATTTGACATAGATGTAAAAACTATTTTTATGTTTTTTTATAAGTGTTTTGCGTTTTGATTATTTGTTAATATTTTTTGTTTTGAGAAGAGAAAGCAAAAATTTTAACAAACGGTGCCCTTAGATTTATACTTTGATACAATCTTAAATCAGCAATTATCTCAAAAATTTAAGAATGTTAATTGAATAATTTAATTAATATTTTAACAGATGATTATGAAAAATGCTTGGGGGTACTACAATTTTCATTTTTATTTCCTTACAGACTAATGCGACAATCCAAAATTGGTGAAGTGGTTAAGAGTGCTGTACAGTTTGCAAGTCAGTCACTAACTAATTAAATTGATAATTTATTTATTTTTATTAATAATTTCACTAATTATGAATTGTCACATCAATTGTCACATCAATTTTCCTTGCATTTTGGCCAAAGCAATTTGAAGAACTTCTAGATGGCCTTTGGATTCTTCCTATTTTGCTGACTTATCAATAGTTTTTTAGATCAAGACTATCTTACATTCTAATGAAATTCTTCATATTCCTACTTTTGACGTGGTAATTGCTCTTGATGCTATTTGGTGTACAAGGAATAATCGTGTTCACAACAATGTCACTCCAAATTTTCAAAGCCTTTTGATTCAAGTTCAATCATCTATTACTATTCATCAGAAAGCATAGACTGCTAAAGGATTTGATAGCTTCTTGGAGTCCTCATTCTTTTGGCTATTTTAAGCTGAATTTTGACGTCGCAGTTCGTTCGAATTATATGGTTGTTGCCGCGGTTATTTTAGATCATGATGGATCTCTTCTTTTGACAGTTTCAAGGAAACTTTCTCTACTGGATATCAATGCTGGAGAAGCTAGTGCAATTTTACTAGCTGTTGAAACAGCAAATTATCATTTCCCTTCTTCAAAGTTAATATTAGAAGGAGACTCTATAGCTATAATTCTAGCTCTAAATAATCATAGTTATTGTACTGATTGGTCATCTAATGGGATTATTGCATATGTACTTTTTCCTTTATCTTCTTGGTCTGCAACTAAGGTTTTTAGGAGTATTAATCTTCGGGTACATTTAGTTGTCAAATGAGCCGTTTCGCAAAACTGTTATGGAAGCATTCCCACCTCTCTTTATTTTCTCTCTGCTGTAAGAATCAAGAGTGGACATGATCCACCTTGATCCCCTCTCCCTTTTCCCACTTTTGCTTAAAAAATAAAAAAAACTTATAGTAAGAGATGTAGTACCATGTACTCCTATTAAAGATGGGAATAAGATCATCTCTATTTCATGGCTAGGATTTCAATGTTGTTGTATCTAATTATGTAGATGATGAACTTGAATCCATAACAATTTTGTTTTCTATATTGCTAGCAATTTGAGCAACACATACGACAGAATTTTATAGGACTTACATGTCCAACAAGTAGAGTTGCTACTCAGACCTACAAAGACATATGGACCCACAAAGGCTCTCTCACATTTACTACAATTCAGGCAACAAAATCGATAAAGATTTCAATCTCTAAATGATGTAATGCGATAAATATATTGACATGTCATTCAAAAAAAATTTAAATAATATGACATTATTTATACCGATAAATACAACAACATTAAATCCGAATCATAAAATAATTGATCTCCGTCCAAACTTAAATGGATCCTTCCTTAGTATATACCTTCAATTTCGAAAACAATTAATGTCATGGTTAATATGTTGCCAATTAAAATAATTAATTGTTGACCATTACAAAGTAAAGATGGTACATGCACACTATTAAAAGTGAATTTTATATTCACAAAAAATAAAAGTGAATTTTATAGTTGGAATTGCGTAAAGCGTGTACAGTCGAGCTGTGTCTAGGCGTGTTGACGTGTAAAAACGCTAGTTGTGATTGTGCTGTACTTTGCCTAATCCTACCACATGCTCCGTTGCATTCACACTTGGGGCATTCCGATTTAGACCAAATCATTATCATTAATATCGTCCCTAATCTGGTCCAACAAAATTAATTAATTAACTAATTAACCAAACATTAACATATGTACTCAGGTGTCCTCCATGTTGCTTCAGAATTACCACAACTGCCAATCACTCCCCGGTGGCGTCTTTCCATTGGTTGTGGTAGAAAACACAGGTAAAAGCTTTTGGATCCGAAATATATATCAAATTCCTAGAATACCCTTATGTGGAAGATATTTGGATTGCCGGAAATGCCCTTCATCCTGTATGTTAACGCGGAAATGGCGGAATAATTGTCGTATGTCTGTTCCTCTCTTGCGTGGCTTTTCGACTTCGTGACAATGGACCCTCACACATCTAGGAGCGTAGAAAACACAGTCCAATCAGAGTGGAGAGATATCCATTCCAGTGCTCTCTCTCGGCGTTTACTTCAGTTTTATATAGTAATATAGCTAGAGACTAGAGAGTGCATTAAACGCATTCCCTTTAATTTGCACATTCGCCCACATTCCAGATGTCGTGGGTTCTACTAATATTCTCATGCGAGTACATGCACATTCTAGACACGACCGATTTTTACATCAAAATGCATTAATCTATGGTTTTAAAAAAGTAGGTGACGGGATATGTACGGAATCTCTCTATTTACCTTAAATGTAAAAAAATTGTACCTTAATTTAAATCTCTTGAATTTTTAATTCAACTTTTGAATTTTTATTTTAAAATTTAAAAACTTTCAATTTAATATATCAAATTTTTAATTTTTTACATTCTTATTCTTTACGTTAGGGTCTGATAAAATAACCTTTATACTCTTCTAAAATTTAGAAAATTATAAAATTACCTTAATTAAATAATTATTTTTTTATAAAAAAATATTAGTATTTTGGAAACTAAAATGTCTCCGTTAAGATTTAACAGAAAATTCTATCAGAAGGGTAAGATTTTTAAAAAATAGAAAGTTTGACACACTAAATTAAGAGCTTTTGAACTTTATGAATAATTATAAAAGTGATAGAAGTTCAATGGGTTAAACGAAGTTTCCCTAATTCTATTTTACCGCTTAAATTTTATTTGGTTATATTTAATGCCAATATAGTATCAGATTATTTAAAAATTGATTATTGCTCCTCTCCACACCCATTTATCATACTCATTTATAGGGTTAATAATTTTTTACACGACTTACAAACCCGTTACAAACACAATACGATTGTAAATTTTGGTTGAAGGTTTAACCCGTTCAATTAAAATAAGTCGGATTAGAGTTGACATATATAATCATATACTCATGCTTTGACACGACCCATACTTAACAAACAATATAAGGGTTGTCAATTTTTAACACGATCTGCGAACCCAACACAAAATTAGTAGGCTAGAATTGAAAGGTCTGATCCGTTTAATTAAATGGGTGAGGTCAAAGCTGACATATATAGTCTTATAACCCATGACTCGATACGATCCGAACTCGACATACGAACACAAATTGCCACCCATACCCATTTCACACCGGCTGACGTTGTATGTTTTATGTCATTTTTCATATTAACTACTTAAAATATAATACATCATTCAATGTAAAATAAGTGTAATAAATGGATGAAAAAGTAGTATTACTCTTAAATTTTTTTACCATAATCATGTGAATTTCTTTTTCTTTTAGTTCAAATATTTTTTAATAATTAATCCATAGTTGATAGTTGAAAGTCTAAATTGGATTCAATCCCGCTTACTTGACAGCATTGATAGGATTCAAACTCAAATTGTGGATATGATATCAAGAGAAGTTTTTAGCATATTGGAATACTTTCATTTTTATATGCTATATTTGTATCCTACAACTAGCACACAATATTGATGTGACAAATTCAATAAGAGGTGAAATTATTAAGAAGTATGAGGGCTACAATCCCTGCAGCCTCAAAATGTTTTTCAATCTATTTTTACAAAAATACCTCTATAATTTTTTTCAAATCAAAATTTTAACCCCTTATTTTATTTTTTAAATTTCGCCTCTTCACATCTAAGATCTTAATTATGCACCTGGTACCAATCAATGTTTAAAGAAAAGAAAAAGGAATAATCCTTAAAATTGTCACGTGAGCATTTTGTAACAATTATAAAATAAAAATGTAAATTATAGCATCACTCTTTTCATCGATTACATTCATAATGAAAGAGAGTGATATGCATAATTATTTAAAAATAAGAAAGAAAAAAGAAAAAAAATTGAAATCCCCTATCATCTCCTGTAGCCCATGGGGCCTCTAACCGAGCAACCTGCTTTCTTGTACACAATACTGTTTCACCTTATGAGCCATTGACAAACAAATGAATAATTTTTTTTTTTTTTGAAATCTACAATCTGATTAGGTACTCTTTTCCCTTCTGGATCCAGAGTTGACTTTTTGAAGATGTTTGTTAAAGTGGCTGATCTTATTTGATAGAGTCGGTCCTAATAGTATCATCAAATTTACCTTCCTCCTATTCAGTCAAGGATAAGCTTATATAGCCAGCGAATCGGTTCCCCCTCGCTCACCTCACTCTCAAACAGGGGCAGAATCATCCATGGCCTTGGGACACTAGCCTTCCAAATTTTTAATTTTTTAAAATTTAAAAAATGCATCTAAAATTTAGGTTTTCTATTTTTATTTTTAAATGGGCTGAACCTCTATAAAATTCTGGTTGTGTCCCTGCTCTCAAACCATGCAAAAAATTAAAATCTCGAATATCTGGTAGCTTGGGAAAATCCCTCCCCTTCGTCAAAGTTTGGGACCCTCCTCCTAGAAACTCTTCTTCTTCCTAATCGACCTCAAGATTCAAGACTGAAAAATTGTAATATGTAAAAAATACCAAAGATAAAATTGTAAAGCGTGGTTTTGTGAGAGAGATGGACCTCAGAGATTGTACAATCACATTGCTTTCAATTTTTCTCTTTTTCCCTCTTAACTAAAATTAGAAGATTACAAATCCAGATTAATCCTCCATTTGGTGAAAGTAAAAGTTGATCCTAGCAAAAGATTTTCTATTTTTGGTTTTATGTTCTCAAGTCAAATACATTGACAAACAATCTAAATCTCATTACACAAAAATTGTTTTTACATTTATGTCATATCAAAACACATTTTCAAATAAAAAACAAAAAACACCCCCAAAAAATTTTCATAAAACAGAATTAAAAACATCTGAAAGCAATGGGAACACATTTTACAACATTGATCCGTTCAATTCTGGTGTCAGGTTACCAAGTCTAAAGATTATTTAGTTCCTACGTCATACCTTTGAAGACAAACTGTAATACATCTCTCTCACACACAACTACTTCGATCCATCGTTTGGTGGCCAGGGAGCCAAAGGTCAACATGTTAAGTGGGGAAAGTGTGAACTTTTGAAGTTTTCATTCATGAAATTTCAAAAGGGCTAACGTGTAATTTTCCCTTTAAATTGAAAGATCAATAATCAAGATAATTATTTCAATTTAAAGGAGGCCTTCGGTACATGTTCGTTATCTTGAA
Organism: Betula pendula; assembly: GCA_900184695.1. Lineage (NCBI taxonomy): Eukaryota > Viridiplantae > Streptophyta > Magnoliopsida > Fagales > Betulaceae > Betula > Betula pendula. The sequence continues at coordinate 85,090 of FXXK01000424.1, forward strand.
AAGCAAATCCAACAATATATATATAACACAGTAGATTAAAATTTTAAACGTCCAAAATATACATAATAGACTCGAATAATAGATTATAACTATCTTTTTTTATAACTATCTTAATCTACCTATTTCAGTCTTCCAATGTAATGTTGCAGCCTTAAATTACTTTTCAGTGTTTCTCTCTTTATTACAAGCCATTTTTTATTCTTTATTTGTCAATTCAATTGACACCACTCCTACGACTCTGGGGTGATGGGTTAGGTTGGAGGTGGGAAACAAATTTATCAAGAGAGAGAGAGAGAGGGAGGGGGGGGGGGGGCGAGATTGGTGAAAGGGAAACAAATTTGCATTTCATAAAATCTTGTCCACAGTAAGTTATAACTACAGCCAAAAAATAAGGCCAAGAAATTAACAGACCACAGACCAAAAATTTGAAAGACCACGGATATTAAATTTGACCTAGAAGTATCACACCCATGCATGAAAGAATATTTTCATCAGAGAGAGAGACCTGGGATAGTGGAGTTGTCAATTCTGCAATCACAAGTGCACAGGCTTCTAGACTCTTTCACCACGCGCTGAGATCTCCGGGTGTGAAGCTTGATATGTACCAACTTACCAGCCATCTGTTAAATGAAAAAATAAAGGTAAATCGTCATCTCAAACTTGGGAGTTTAGAGCGAACATTATAATTATTGTTACATGGCTTCTACTTTCATCTTATACAAGAACAGAGTCAAAGATGGACAATGAAAGAAACGTGTACAGAAAATTCTGAGAAGCTATTAACTTGGCACAAGTCACATGTAGTATCCTCCAAACAAAGATTGTGATTTGTCACAGAAGTGGGAGAGAATCACATAAACAGCATTGTACACCAGTATTAGAACATCAGATGTTTATGGGTTTCTACTATATCCTGAAAGACAAGTCTAGTAAGGGTCTAATGCCTGTTGCAACGATAAAAGTTTTAGGTTACCAAGCGGAAGTCTCCAAGTTTGAGTCTTGAGCATGGTCACTTCATGCAAAAATGAGTGGTAGGACTGTATCCAAGCCACCTCTACCAGGATCCCACTTAGGCGGGACGAAGACTACATAAAGACCCTTAATCACTGAAAGACTGGTTTAGAATAGATGTAGTTCACCAATGAACTAAACCATAAGAGCTTTAACAGAAAATACTAAAATTGGGTACATATCTGTATAGCTAGAACTGCATCAGAACAAACTTTTTAAGGAAAAAAGAAAGGGCTAGGCCCAACACCATCATTTTCTCAAACTAAAATTATGACCTTATAGGCTTCTCTAAGTTGGTATACAACAAATCGTCCACTGGAATATCTACTAACCAAAAAACCAGTTAACTGAAAATGTTTTAACTCGTCTCAGCCAAACTTCAGATGCTAACACTAATAGAGGGTATTAATATTGGATAGGGACTGAACATTTGTCAGCTTGGAATCAAGTTTAAAATAACTCCTGTTATCCTACAAAACCCTGGCTCATCACCATTTTCTAAACTTCTCCTAATTGCAACCCATAAGGGTCTTCCGTAAGGAGATTCATAAATGGTTTGAAAAAGCAAGTCAGAAAACTTGATGTCTAGCTAAATCATATTACATAAAAGATCGTCTCCTAGAACACCTAATCTGCACTGCATAAACCATTTCGAACACCAAGGCTGTACAAAAATAAAAAAAATAAAAAACTTTTTTCTACTATGTAAAAGATATATAGAACCTCTGAAAGAAAATTAAGAATAGTAACATTCAGTGGTCACTCCAGGAGGCAGAATCATAATCAACACAATATTTCTTGAACATTATTTCCTCAAATTTATGTATAAACAAAAATTACAAACATAGCATAACTTTTTAATTGAGGAAGAGAAAATAACAAACCATTCTCCAAACCAAGTCTTCTGGACCCAAAGGTTGAGCAGGACTGGAATACAGAAAATGCCTCGAGTACTGCAAGAAATGAAGATATATAGTCAGTCCCCTTGAAGGAAAAGATCAATTACCATCCTCACTTAAAAGATTCACGTTCAAGAGCAAAGAATCTTCAAGCTAGTAGTAAATTATCAAATCAAATTACATATGTGTGTTTGTGTGTAAAAGTTTTCAATCCATTGCAGCAGAATTTCACAATCACTAAGCCTTCATGTCAATCTTGGAAAGAGCAAGAGCAAGAGATAAGGCAAAAAATCTAAAACAATATCCTTCTGCGGTACAAATAGAACAGAAACGATTAAAACGAAGACCTAGAAACACTTGTACCTAATTCAATCATTAATATGATATACCAATAGCAGTACAACAGTCAACTTTGCAGTCACAAACCTTGGCAATATTTTGTTGCATTTCTTTGATATGAGCAGGGCTAACACCTTTTAGAAATGTTAAAAGCCATCCTGGTTGTAGAGCATCACCGGATGAAACAAATAAAGCTATCTGCATATGAGGACAAAGGGATCAAAGCCTCAGTACTTGTACAGAGTCATAATCAAAATACAGCAATCCATGCAACTTTTATTTCTCATCTGCCATGTAAAATGGACTAGGCAAACCTACCAAATACAATTACATGTCAAGGTGTCTATCCAATTATTAAGACAAGACATAACAACAACATTATCAAGTTATTCAATTTGTCCTCCCATTCTGTGGGTTGAAATGAAGCATCTCTACTGTGTCACATAATCTATACGTGACAAAAAGAATTATATTAGAAATTATTAAAGGAGACCAACTAAGACGGTGCTTATTCATTTTGTTTGATAGCCTATTGACTATCATGCGTGCTCAGCACATATCCTATGCTTATGTCCATAATGTACCATTTCCAATGTCACTTACAGTAGAAATCTGAAATTGGCTTAGTTGTATTTTTTAATAAGTAACAAATTCAAGCAAAAAACTGTAATTAGTCTAACGATATGATTTTGTCTTTATCCCCAAATGCATAAAATTCAAACAAATTGCAAACATTCTTCCATTCATTTTTTCAACTTGTAAAACTTGAGCCTATGCAACCCCATCCCTTTATCAGCTAAGTCAAATCCTAAAAGATAAAAGCAATCATGAAATTTTACATTATCATGATGCAGATTGTCAAAACCATGACTGAAACAGATTTATGCATCTCCTGGCTTACTGATAACAACATCAACTTTAACCTTTCCACTTGAAACTATGAAAATTCAAAAGAAAATATTAAATCAGGCAGAGAATTTATTCTGTCAGTTTTCAACTGGTCAATGATGCCTTCTTCAAAGTCAACATGGACAACATAAAGTGTATTCTTCGTATTTATGAAGACTACTAAGCATTTTATCAATAAACAAGTTACCTATGTATTAAATTATATTGCAAATTGGTTATCATCCTTATTTTACATTCCCTCTATTATCAATATCCATTCCTTTATGCTTTTAAGAGAAGCATCAAGGGAAGGAAAATAACTGAACAATCTTTAAGAGTGCATGCATACCTTTCTGTAATCAAGTATTCCTTCAAAAGGAAGCTCCAATTCATCACTAACTATAACAGGAATGCAGCCACTAACAATAGCATCAAACAATCTAGCAGATGATGGAGTGTCACCAGCTGGACTCAGGCAAAAGATTGACCTGATTGCCAATGGAACAACTCAACTACTTAACAGAGAGAATAACAAAGTAATATCACTAAACAATATAAGAATATAATTATATTACTTGCGCATGCCATTCTGAGCTGCTGCTTTGCCTCCCTCTCCAGCTGTCCCCTCCTCTATAACTACACCCTCAGCACCATTTAGCTCAGCTACAAGTTTAGCACGTATTTTTCCTCCCTGAAAGTATAACAAAATAAGCAGCATAGGCATGTAACATATAAGATATGCACAAGAAATGAACGTGGGAGACACGAGTAATAATTAGTGCAGGTAAATGGAAAAGGCTGTTCTCACACACATAATCATTTAGAGAAATCGTAGGCCAGGAGTTAAAAGGAAGAGATTAAACCATCTAATTTTTTTACCAATGAAAATGATGTCCTCAGACAGTTTTAAAGCACCTGTGTGCTTCCACACACACAAACCTGAGTGTCCTAGATAATTAGCCTTTCTTTTATATCCTTATTCTTCCCTTAAGTTTATCCATTGTACACTCCAAAATAGAATCAGATAAGTCAGCTACAATTATACCATAAAGTAATTTTTTTTTTGGCTGTTTAAAATATATATATATATATATATATGAAAGTCACAACACTCACAAAATAATAAATCCACAGCCAATAATTTTTAATGAGGTGGAATAAGATTTAGATAACACTTCTGAGGCAATATCTCATGCAAACATATGCACCATGTTATCAAAAATAGTCGGAACAAAATACAAAAACCTAAACAATTACAAATTCTACAATCTCGATTTGTCAGATAAGGATAATTTTCACTCAACATTTTTGGAGCATCCTAGTCTGAAAACTCTGATCATGTAACTTAAGAAGAATATAGTCTCATTGAAATGCAAATGGAAACAGGTAATATGCAGTTCTGCATGGGCCTAGATGCCATGCATATAAAAAAACCCAAGTTAATAGACTAAACAGCCAAGCAAAGTCAAAAGAGATGGCCAGGCTGGTAAGTTATCTACACTCCCGGAGTAACAAGGCTAGGCAAGACAACCTTTAAGGTAAAAACCTCAATCCAATAGACGTGATCATGCTTGAAGTCATCTAGTGACTATCACATGAACACAGAATATGCACGATTTACATGCATTATACCATTTTTTCATTAAATAAGGAACACCACCAAGACATTTAAAATTACAGAAGAGTGACTCTTACAAAGACAGCATCAAAAGAAAGTTAACATGGAATGGTTCAATCCCTCAACCAACAACCAAAAAGAACTTGGTCAGACTTTGTGGTTAAGCCCGATCAAATAATTAAGTCACCATACAAAATAGCCAAAAATTACAACCATTATCATCAAACCACCCTAGCCCAGAGTCATGATGGAAATTGACTTGTACCGTGTCCCATCATTCAATCTCATGAAAAGCCATTCTCTTCAGTTAGTATGCAAGCAACCATAGAGATTCCAACGATACCCATACAAGAAATATCTTTTATTTATTTTTAATAAGTACCCATACATTAAATATCTTAAAACAATCATTTGTGCCATACTTTAGAATAATTGAAAAACAAATCTCTGTTTCTTAAAAGATCAAATAACAGTAGCTTTTTTGTGAGTTGCAGCAGTAAACAGATCTCACAGTCAAAACGGTCCCCTCATGCCATGCACGGCCAAAAGCCAGGTGCCCAGCCAAAGACTCACATAAATGACTTAAGACCAGTGGACAAGAATTCTTATTTTCACATATTTTTAATTCCGAGAGTTTTAACAAAATAATCTGAAAACTAGTCATTGAATGACCAAAATTCTTACTGCATTTCTTTTAAGACGCCCTCGGAAAAAGAGTAGTGAGCTTCTCCTTGAATAAATTTTTGAGACGCATCTGGCATCACATAAATCAACATTGGGAACATAAGGAAGAATTAGGTCCTTCTCCAGAAAGACCTGTCCCAGCTTGTACCTGAAAGTTGAAAAAAAAAATCACAATTGCAGCTTTAATGAATATTGGGCTTCTAAAATGTCGATTCATTTGCAACTCAAATATTCACCAGTTCCCTGTGGAGTCCATATCTGGTAGCAGCCAAATTGCATTCTTCATGAATTTGCGAACAGATTTAAAAGACCAGGGATGATGAACAGGAAGTATGTGATCCCTTCCTCCAGATCGCTTCCATGCAGGCTGATCCATCACCCACTTCAGAGCTTCCTATTCCACAAGTAAGAGTACGCCAGAGCTTTAAGAACAGATATGCAAATTCTAGAATTTCACAAAGAGAATTCTCAAAAATTGAACCACCCAAAAAATACAAAAAGGGACCAAAACCTATAGAAAAAGAGTCAATATATGTGGTTTCATCTCCAAGAACTCTTTTACAGGCTCTATCCCTCGTTTACGAAAATAAGAGATGTAATTTGGTCAAAGACCATTGGCAAAATTCAGGCCATGGACATGATTACATATATCCCATTCAAATGTACTAATACAAAGTGTCCCAAATTCAAGCTTTACTTTCCGGTTCCCAACTCATGACAAACCAATGATATTTGTTATATAAAAAATAAGAAAAAGAAAGAACTTACAAATAGCACAGAGTCAGAAACATGAATCTGCAAGACGATCATAAGGAATCATAATAAATCCAAAAGAAAATCCAGTAACTACTAGCTATCACAGCATAGGGTCCCCTATTATTATGACGGATTGGAAATTAAGTTAATCAAGCTCCAAAATGTGAATCTTGTACNTTTTTTTTTTTGATAAGTAAGAGTCAATATTATAAAAAGCGCAAAAGCGCAGTCCTGGCACACAGGAAGACTTTTTTTTTTTTTTATAAGTAAAAATATCATTAAAAGCGCAAAGCGCAGCTCTGGTACACAAAAAGTATACAAGAATCACGACCGATTAGGGGCTTAGTACTCTTTTAATACAACAACTACATTTTTGGTTCAACTAACAACCAAACCCTTCAAACTACATGAATGGACTCTAAAATTCCATCCAAATATCTACATTTTAGTCAGACAACAATGAATCCGACTTTAAATTTCAATCATAGTAAATTTTCATATGAAGTGCAAAACAATGAATAGGCTTCTTCCAACTCTAGTTTAAAAATGAAGCTTTATCTGCACTTAGGGCTGTAAATGAACAAAGTTACTCGTGAACTAGTTCGGGCTCGGCTCGAGCTAGACTCAATTGTTAAACGAGTTGTTCGTGAACACGAAATTAGGTTCGATTATTAAACGGTACATACTCATATAAAACTCGGTTTGGCTAAATTAATGTTTGTGAACAAACTCGTATAAGCTTAGACTTGCTTGTTAGCTCAACTCGTGTATATTAATATATATGTATATATATTAATCTATTAATGAAAATAGCTTATATAGTATATTAGTTATTAATTAGTAATAATAGCCAATATATAACTATTAATTAGTATATATATATAATTATATAAGCATATGTTATAATGTTATACACTTATATGTTATAAATTATAAGTATATTAAATAATATGTAAAATTAAAAAAGTTTATGTTTTGTGTTTAATCATATTATCATATATGTTATAAGTATACTAGTATTAATATAAGTATATAATAATAAAATATAATATATTTTTTTTGATAAGTAAGTAGAAATTTTTATTAAAAAAGCGCAAAATCGCAGCCCTGGTTACACAGGAAGTATACAAGAGTCAAGACTCATTACAAGAAGAGAAAAGAATAAGGAAGTCAGTAAAGCTTATCACTAAAGGAGCTAGATAAAATATAATATATTATATGATCTAATGATAATACATAATCATATTATCAGATGATCGTTGAATCAACAATTTCAATACTTAATTATATGATCTAATAACAATTTCAATACTTAATCATATACAATGTGATTCATATAATCCCGAATTAAGTGATTAGCATTGGAATTAACCAATACACAATTAAAGGCAACAACAATGTTTAGATTCATATGGATCAATGTTAAATCATATGATCATATGATCACACGATCTAATTTTTGATGATTATTACGATCATATAATCTAATAATGCCATATGATTATATAATTATTAGATTAAACTCATATGATCTAAATTCTAATGATAATACTTATACCATACAATTATATGATTTAAGTATTAACATTCGATACTTAGGATCGTTATTTAATATAATCATACGATCCTAAGTATCTAATGATAATACTACGTCATATATGATCATATGATACTAAGTTTTAAATGATAATTTAGATCATATAATCATATAATAATACTCACATCATTTGACCATATGATGTTAAGTATCTATATGATCATATGATCGAAGTATGTATTATTATAATTTGAATCATATGATCATATGATCTAACATTGTGCCATTAATCATATTATCACTAGATCATATGATCTAAGTATTATCTTAATCTTAAGAACATTAGATCATATGAATCGTTAGATCATATAATCATATGATAATATTTAGGATAAATATGATTCATAATTCATTAAATATATATAAATAAATCATAATACATTTTTACTTATAAGTATAATTACATATAATGATACATATTAACATATACAAAGACAAAAATTTCCTCCAAACGGTTAGGAAGAATTTCCTCCAACCCACTCTAATAAATGACAAGTGTCTTCTAGCATGTGAGAGGCACATGTTTTTTTTTTTTTTTTTAAACATTCTTAACCATTAATTTTCCTTCAACTAACATTTGTAATGCTGACCCAAAATTTTAAATTTTGAGGAAGCCAAAAACGTAGGAGTCCAAAAGTAGTCCACCTCCAAACTTGGCTTCTCCCTTCTCTCTTTCTGTTCACAGACATCTCCTTGAGCAGGGCCTTTTGCGCTTATACTTAAAAAAATTGGCTAATCAATCCTAACGTTGAGGAGCCCAGAAAAGTAGGGCAATGAAGGCCATCGACATCGTCTGCAGCACCCCCGAAGGAGAAACTTCAATAACAACAACTACACTATGGGGTTCAATTTGGAAATGGAATGGTCCTCCATTACTCCATTTATTTATTGTGAAGTAGGTCTTGTTTAGATAGCTAGCTTCTGCAAGTAGTTTATTCCTATCTAGTTTCAAAGGATTTGGATATTGCAATAACTACGAAATCACGACAGCACACTGCAGAGATTGTGGACCCCTAGCTGGCCTTTTATGGTGTTGGTGGTTTCTGCAAAAGTTCTTCATCCGATGCAGAGAAGCATACAACAATGTTACAATACTAGTGGGACTTGGAAAAGGGTTTAGATGTACAGAGTCTTTGTCTTTGTCGTAGATGATTGCAAAATGGCTCTTCGTAAAGTAAAAAAACCCAATGTCTTCCCTAGATAGCAATTTTTCATAAGGAAGAGAGAAGGGAGAAGAAAGGCCTAAAGGTGGACTCTTGGACTCCTACGTGTTTGGGTTCCTTAAAGTTTCAGACGTTGGGTGATCATTACAGACATTGGTAGAAAGAGAGTTAACGGCTATTAAGAATGTAAAAAAAAAAAACATGTGCCTCTCACATGTTAGAGGAGACTTGGCATTTATTAGAGTAGGTTGGAGGAAATTTCTATCCCTTATATTCTTATTAAAAAAAAAAAATTCTATCCCTTATACACTAATACATATCATATATTATTAATAAAAATCATATGCACTATATGTAAGTATATTAATTATATAGCACTATTTATATAAGTATAGCATTATAAGATTAATGTGATATATAATATCACATTAAATTAATTTACTAAATGTATATAATTTTTTTGGATCATCATATTGGATTTCAATTGATCGAACAGCGGTCGAACGGCCCTCAAAATACATGGATCTCAAATTGCAAGCCAGGATGAGGTGTTTTGTCACGTCTTGCTGGTGAATCTCAAATTGAATATTAATACAAATGTATTGTGCTGTGGTGTCACATCGCAGAGGCCACTAACGAGTTAAATGCAAATGTATTATGGTTTCATTTATTTTTTTAAAATTTGATGACATGGCACGTTTGTGGTCATTCATCAACGATGGATGGCCATAATTTTAAGTATCCCATTAAAGGGAATCTTGATCCTCTCTCATGTCTTCCTGTCTTTCTTCAGATTTCACCATCTGTCCATAAGAGCCTTTATATTCAACTACAAGTTTTTCACTATATTTCTTCCTTGCCAATGTTACATGCCACTCAATAACTCTGCCATTTACCACTTCCCAAAAGTAGCTAGTAGCTGGACGGCTACACCTTTCCCATTCACAAACTTTCCCCCTTCCCAATGCATACTAAAGCCACATATTTTTCATCAACAGACTTTCCCCCTTCCCAAGTCCAAACCTTTCATTTCTTCTTCTTCTTCTGCGAAACCATCTTCTACAAACTACCTAAATCTCCACGCCAAAATTTGTGTTTCTCCTCTGCCTAAGACCAGACTTCATGCACTCTCTCTAACCCTAGGCCTCTCTCCCACATTTCAACAAGCCCAACCATGGCTGAGTGCGGTGAAGGTGACTGAGGTGGTGTGGGCGAGGCTTCGGTGGTGGTCACTTGAGGGGGGAAGTGGCTGGCGCAAGGCACGCCATGACGAGGAGAAGTGGGTGCCAATGACAAAGCTGGGCGTTTCATGTATTAAATTTTTTCATTTTTTTTACTTAAATCAGAAAATTAAATATTCTTACTCGAGCCGAGCTGAGTACTCAATAAGGCACTTGACTAAGCTAATAGGCAAGCTTAAGCTCAAGCTTGCAAAAGGTTTTTCCTTTGGCAAGCCGAGCCGAGCCCAACTTTTAATGCTCGTCACGAGCTCGATCTCAAGCTCATGTATAAACTAAACGAGCCGAGCTCGCATAGGCACTACTCACCCGAGCTCAGCTCGTTTACGGCTCTATTTGCATTCCTATGGTGGACCTACTTAACATTGTCTAGAATAATAGTTTGAAACATGCTTATTCAGTAATCATAATCTATAAAACTACATATTCAGTCACCTAGGGTGGTCAACACACACGCTAAATTGACCCATCCTTACGCCCAATATGTACAGGACTTGACCCCATTGATTAACAAAAAACTGTGGTCAGACCTTGTCAATTTCACTGGATATACTTGCTCATCTCAAAAATATATCATAATCTTTCCTTTTTGGGTTTTCTCAAAATATACGAAACTTCCTAAAAATGAAAGTTCATACTTCCTCAATTTCGTAAATTACCCTTAATTTTTTTCTTCCAAAAATTAAACAAGATCTTATCAAAATACATGCCACCTCTAATAAATGGTAAATGACATTTTAGGGAGCTCATTATATTTCTACCATTTCAGTAATGATCATACCATTTTTAACCCACAAGATCTATTTTGAGAGAAAGGAGTAATAAGCTGCACTTACCCCTATATAAGTTTATATAATAAGTGAAATACCTAAGGATTGAAGTTTATATTGAAATACAAAGGTACACAGCAATAACAAAGTAAAAGTAAAGCTTGGAGGATCACTCAAACCCTGTAAAGCATTGAAGTTTATATTGAAATATAATTGGAGGATCACTCACACCCTGTAAAGTGCTTTGCATTTCTGTTTCTCCAACAAGAAGAAGCTTATGGTGGTGAAGAAGGGTATGTAGAAAAGGTCCGCCTCCTCCTGCCTCCCAACTCTCATCACACTCTTCAACAGCCTCTCTGACTCCGGCGCTATCAAGTCCGCCCACAGCCAGTAATCCACCGAGTGCTACAGTACACAATTTTACAAAAAAAATAAAACTCCATTCATTTTCTCGCTTATTTTCTCAGCAACCAAACACATCAAACTAAAAAATTAGTAAAACCTGTTCGATCAAGCGGTGGACGGGGCTGCCATTGGAGGTGAGATTGGAGGTGTCTCGGTACGTGTTCCGGAATAGCCAGAGCAGATCGTAGGTGAACTTGCTCGGCATCTCATACACGTAAACCCTAATCGGCGCTCCCAAGGGGTAGTACGGGTCTCCGTGCACCCTCCCGCTCTCTATCCTGTACATGGAGTCGTCGAGGTCTCGGACGACGACCTCGTCTCCCGGTGTACGGGCGGTGTCGTCGGACTTGGATTTGGGGACTCGGTGAGCAAGGAAGTGCTCCAGCGAGGCCACGAAGGAGGTCTCGGGGCTCCGGGTCGGGTACGAGTCGGGAGGTCGGGTTCTCGGGGAGAGACAGAAGAGGAAGAAGAGGATGGAGAGGGCGAGAAGAGAGAGGGTCGTGAGGAGGAAGATTGGGGACCTGGATCTTGGGCTGTATTTTCCTGCCATTTTTCGGTTTTTGCTCGGGAATTTGATTCCTCACGCGTTTATATCATAACGATCTGGTTCTCTTTCTCACCATGTGCTTTTGGGCACTGACCATTTACCAGTGAGGTAGAGCACTGGCGACAAGGGCGAAATTTTGTTCCGGCTGTCGGGGGGCGATGATTGGAGCAACTATAATTTATAGGATCCGGATCCCCTCATATTAGGGAAAATATGAGAAACTCATATTCTTAAATTCTAGCCATTGGATTTAATCTAAGGGCTGAAATACATGCCACCCACCATCAGCACTTTTGCTGGTTAAGCCAACCCGGGTTAACCAGCATTTCAAAAAAAAAAAATTTAATTTTTTTGGATTTCAAAAACGGCCTCGACTAGTCTTCCCAAAAATTTCTTCCCCTCCCTTCCGTCTCTCTTTCTCCTCCTCTCCACTCTACTGCGCCGCTCCCCTCTACACCTTGCACCGCCTCCCTCTCCCCGTGCGCCGCCTCCCTCTGACGGCCCAGAGCTTCCGTCCACTGCTGGACAGCCCAGCGTTGCCGTCCACGGCCCAGATCCGGCGCCTCCGACCCGTCCCCCTCTCTCTCTCCTTCCTCTCCCACCGTGCGACGGCGGTCGTCCGCCCTGCGGATCTGCGACAAAAGCGACTAACGGTGATAGCACGGGCCACCGTTCAGCACCGCCATCTCCGACGGCCCAGCCCCACCACCATCTCCGATTATGGTGTTGTAGAACAAGTTTTTTGGTTGTAGATTTTCTAGTAGGTGGTGTTTCTTAAGGTTATTGGTTGAGAAATTGGTGGTGGCCGACGTATGGTGGAAAAGAGTTATTGGTTGAGAAATGGTGGAGGCCGAATGGTTGATTGCTGTTTTTTTTTTTTTTTCTTCCGGACGCCGAATTTCAGTACCCATTGGTTACTTGACTGAGTGATTTTTGTTGAGAAAGATGAATCTTGTGTTTTGATTTCAGAGGCTGCAGATTGGGAGTTTATTTTTTTTATTTGAGTTGTATTGTGGAATTTCGGTTTAGAAGAACTGAATGGTTGTGTTTTTGTTGATTTGAATTTTTAAGATTTCGTGTATTTTTTCAGAAAGAATGAATTGGAACAAAGATGTATGAAGAGTTTCTTTTGGTTTTATGGATTGACAGTTCTTTCCAATTCATTAAGTGTCACAAGACTCACAACCTTGTCCCAACCAGCTTGAATGGCCGAATGGATCCAAACATAAAAAAAAACAAATACAAATTTCTGCTTCTTGGAGAGGGAGGCGGTGGAGTGGAGTGGAGAGGGAGGAGAGAGAGAGGGGAGGGAGGGGAAGTAAATTTTTGGGGGAAGAGGAAGACTAGTCGAGTCAGTTTTTGAAATCCAAAAAAATTATTTTTTTTAATTTTTTTTAATGCTGGTTAACCCGGGTTGGGTTAACCAGCAAAAGTGTCGATGGTGGCATGTATTTCAGCCCTTGGATTAAATCCAATGGCTAGAATTTAAGAATATGAGTTTCTCATATTTCCCCTAATATGAGGGGATCCGGATCCTAATTTATAAGTGGGAATTTTACATCTATTCCAATTTTTCAATTCCTAGACATTAGCTGCGGGCTGAAATTCTAGCAATTTTGCTTTGTTACGGTTAATAGGAACCTATCTATTCCCCCAAATTTTGGGTTGTCTACTTACATGTTTTTTGACATCTAGAAATCAGAAGAACTCTTTGGCATTTACTAATTCAGAAAGTAAATTTGCTTTCTTTACCACCAAATCCAAACCTTTGGGTTTTGTCCAACTAATGGTCTTAATATATATATTTTTAAAAAAAATCGAGATTGGTCGAATAGTAGTCTACCCTAAGCTCCGAAAGAGGGTTCTAAGAGCATTCTCATCCGGTTCCCTACTATAGGAATATCCCTATAGTAGGGAGCCAAAATAAATTTTTGACCATTTTATTGCTCACATCCGACTCCCTACTTTGGAGAAAAAAGTAGGGAGCATGAAATGGCTTCCTACTAGTAGGGAGCCATTTCACTCCCTACTCTTATTTTTTATAATAAAATATTAGTTTTTCTCTTACTTTTTAATTTTTCTAATTTTATTTGTTTTCCCCTTTTAAAGAAAGAATTAAATTTTTTTAAAATATTAATATTTATATGAAAAAGTCAAGTTGATCTTTAAAGTAGGGAGCCGGATGTAGGTGTTTAGAAAAAGTGGCTCTCTAAAGTAGAAAAAATTGATGTTAGCTCCCTACTTTGAGAATAAAAATAAAGAGCCGGATGAGAATGCTCTAATAGAGTCTACTTGTCAAGACAGGTGTCCAAACAATTGAAAGCCTATTCGGATGAGTGATACCCACTATCAATTGATTGCCCAATGTGAAATAGCCAATTACGAAAATTTTGGTCCATCTTTTTTAGCCTTGCTTGTATACTTGTTGCTATGTCTGGTGTGCAATAAATTAATTCTGACTTATCAATAAAACAGACAACAATTATCTAGGATGGTGGTTCAATGGCTCAAAAAAATCTCTAAAGTGATTAGCTAAACACTAGAGCATAGATTCAAAACTTGCAATAAGAATCTTTATATTTGATTAGTGTAAATTACTTTAATTTCCATTGATGCTCCAGTGAGACTACATGAGGCTATGCTCAGTTAAGCTTAAGAGAGCGCATGCACTTCTCACCGTCTAAACCCTTATTGTACAGCTCCCAACGAACATATGCTATGATCACATTCAAATAAAATAAACACATATAGTCTCTTCCGCCGGCCCTTTCAATTTAAAACGAAAAAAGCAAAAAAAAAAAACAGCAACGTACAGTTATACAAGTAAACTCTCATGAGGTCATGATCGCACCATCCAACATAAGAAATAATTAGAGGTTAATTTCAGGCACCAATATGAGCGGTAGGGGGCAGACCATATCTAATATGAAAACCACACCACTCAAAATGTTCAAGCCGTCTCACAGATGACTACAAATCAAGCAATTAGGCACCCCAATATAAACATGAATTACTTACATAATTTCCAGAAACAATTGAAGTTCTCAAACGAAAGTCCACAACCATGTTTATGAAGCTCGTAAGCTTTTAAACATCAAACTTAAATTGTCTTCACCAACTATCAACACCATTCAGGCACGCTCTCTCCTAAAACCATGGAATCGGCTATGTTAAAGGGCTCAAAGGCTGATGAGATCATCCTTTGGGGGTTGCTTCTTGGAATCATGCCCACTTTGAGACGTACCCCCACTTTTCTTACCAAATATCATCTCATCAAGATCGTCCATCATCTCATCATTACTTCCTCCAAGGCCTGCACCTCGAGAACCGGCTGGTTTTCTGATTAGGGCATCTTCTTTTGCATGACGGGGTGACTCATCAGGCTCAACAGCAACAGGTATCATAGCAGGTTCAGGCTCCGCCCCAACATTTGTGGGCTTATACATCTCTTCATACTTGGAGAGAACTTTCTGGATCTCATCATTTACATTCAAGGCTTCAAAAAGCAGGGCCTCATTATCTCCAGCCGTCTCAATAATTCTCAGGACAGTAGATTGCGACTGACGACACTGTTGTACGAGTGTGGTTGTCAAGTCATCCTGAAAATGGGAAGAAAAAATTTCATTCATGTTAGTGTGTTTCACCAACATCAATACCTAGTACAGTACTCAAATACTAATTGCTTAAGTCAAGAAAATACGTAGCCTGGCTAAAATTTACAAAATAATTCCTCAGATTGCAGAAACTCTTCATCCAAGAAGGCATCAAAAAAGAAAGTCTTAATCTTATCAGCACTATTCGTGTCAAGCAACACTCTTATTACACACAAACAACATAACACAGCATCTGCATTGTATTAGGTCATCAATGTGCTAGGCTTTCGTTCTTTTGGTTATTTCAGACTCAATATTGTACTAGGGTTTTTAGTATATCATTAAACTAAACTGTCCCCATGGCCAGATCTGCTAGGTTGATTAACAGCCAAGAATTAGAACTTTATTTATTTTTTTTGGTGAATACCAAGAATTAGAATGTCCAAGTGGCACTACTTGAGAACGTGAAGGTGGGTCACAATTTGTGGTCCAGACAGATATGTAGCAATGGGTGACTTCCTGACCTAGAAGAAACTCACGCCAAAACAGAGTCAATGGCATGCAAGACAATCTCACACCAAGTTCGTGGTCAACCCAATATTTAACCCACCAAAGGATCAAGATCAGACACTTTATTTTACAGGAAAGAATTCCACTGTAGGCGTTCACAACTATAATACTGGAGAAAAGTAACATCTTTTCTGTTGTTCAGTAAATTTTATAACCTAGTAGCAAATTTTAAACAATGTTAACAAGAAAAAAAGGTGTCCTTGTTGGGAAGCTGATAGATATCACTCAAACCATGTTACGTGACCGAAATTGTAGGTGCAAGATTATTAATGTTACGACAGGAAAACTGCAATACATCATGCAATAGAGATACACCAGAATGTCACAGTAATAAGCCAACTGGGCAAGTTTTCTTTCTGATTGATAATCATTGGACATTTCAATCAATATGCCACAGATCCCACTGGACATCATGTTATATCAAAACGACTTTATCAGACAATCATATGAGACCTTTCTAAACTAGTTTCCAATACTCAGGCATTTCATTTTATATTAAATCCGATAAGTTTATCATAGTCAGCAAAAATAAAACTGGTTCTACATTTAAAATGCATAACTTAAGAAGTTGTCACTGAGGTGAGTTTCATGTTAACATGTTTTTATGTCACACACCATTTTTAATATTCATTAGGGGTATGATAATCCCAACAATTAATTTTATTCCTCTGGTTTCACCTTAAGGGTCATAACACCATCAAGAACGTCTATTGGCCAGTTAAACCAAGAATTCATTTTTAGGAGGGAGTACTAGTATGCATTGCAGAATAATTTTCATGTCCAAAGTTTTAGCCAGTCTAATGCCAATTACAAATTCACCATAATCAATTAAGGAAGAACAAGAATGCACTACTTCTGAGATCATTTAACAAGCCATGATACTAAAACATTATAAATAAGCAAGGTTGATATCGTACAGAAGTCATAATCATATCTTGTAGTAACTTAAAAGAATACTTAATATTATGATCTAGAATCATTACCAAAAAAAAAAAACCCTTAATAGTGACCAAAATGACCTTTTCTTTTTCATTCTTGTATCTAATCGGTTAGATATTACACTAGACCACAATACACATGTTTAACAAAACAAAAACTCAAATCAGAAATGTCTGAGTCACAGAACTACTATGTCATCATATCCAAGAGATGCCCAATCATATGTAGTATTGTCTTGAGCCTATAAAAATAAAATAAAATTCCCCATTAAGATATACTGTTATGAATTATCACACACACACACTCATTCTACATCAATTGTCAGACAACCAGCGGTTCCATTAGCCAATAATCAAATCAATTAGCAAGGCAAATATGAGCATTTTGCAAAAGAAAAGTTCATAATGAGTTTATGCAACAAGAAGAGAAGTGTCTAATCATTCAAATTTAAAAAAAAAAAAAACAAAAACAAAAACAAAAGATGAAAAAGCACTAGAAAGATCCACTCTAGATCTCAACAGGGCAAGAGAGTTATGTTATTTTTGACACATCATGACCATACAGTTGTGATGTAAACATATATTACCAAATAAATCATACAAAATTTTGCTAAAACCATAGAGGTCTTGTGTGCCAACATTGAATTGTTATAGAATCTAAAAAACCTATCGGTCTATTAGGAATTATGTGCCTCACATATCACTTACAACACCATAAAATAACAAGCTCATAATCTATGTTAAGTAAAAACTCTTGAAGTTGGACAAACATCAAGCTAGTGAAACAATCCGGATGATTTTTTTTCAACAGTCAAAGACCATAAAGAAGAAATTAAAATAACATATTTAATTAATATATCTCACACCTCACATAATGAAGGAACCAAAGTATCATATGTTCACTAGTAGAGAGACCCAAATTATTAGATATAGACAACCAGCACAAGCAGATAAAAGCACCTCTAAAGCATCTTGCTGGGGCGAAGAGGATAAAACCGTTGTAAGAAGCTCAATGCTGTTTCTTGCAACATCAAATGCTTCCTTTGTTTGTTCAGCCGTAAAGCTTAGCACAGGAAAATCACGCTGAGTCTGCTGGGGAAAATCAGTGTTGTATTCTGAATCTGATACTGAACGAGGAGGAGTAAAGATGGGTGCCAAGCTCTCATTGTCGCGACCAGGGAACCGAATGCCCCTTGATTTTAAACTCTGAAATAGAAAGACACAAGCAGACAGTTTTTTTTTTAAAACCAAAAAAAAAAAAAAGCCTTGCATGGAGAAATGAACAAATTTATTTTTGTCGTAAACTACAGCACGGATTTGCTTGCCCACACATAAAATTTTTGTGTGGTGTTATTCAAATAAACTTCCTCTGAACCAAGTCATTGGTCAACAGCACGGATTGGCGGGATCACTGCTAGGGGGAACACTACTAACTTTTCATTATATACCACCTAAGGTTGGTTAGAAACACCACTGGATTGAGCCAAATACAAATATTGAGACTGTAGTTGACACAATTTTTCATGTTTTGGAGAAAGAGAGGGAGGGGGGGGGGGAGGAGAGAGACTTTGAAATAGAAGAGCTAAGTAGCAGATTTTTGGCAACCGACAAAGACAAATACTAAAAGGCACCAAAACTTTACAATACCTTATACGTTTCTTCATAAACAGGCAAATAGCGGAGCTCACTGGTTGATTCCCCCCATGCTTCAATTAGTATCAAAGCCTTATTACGATTATTAACTACAGTCTCAGGATCATCAATCAGCTTCACCATCTCATCAAGAACTCTCTCAGCTGCCACCTCCGAGAAAGCCTTCTCACAATTCTTAACCAATGTTTCAAGCAACACCAAAGCAAAGTACTGAACCCTAGGGCTCTTCAGCATGATCCTCTTTTTAATTCCACGGATCAACTCAACACTGTTAATTTTTTCATTATTGATCATGTCACAAATATCAAGATTCAAAGCCCAATCAGGCTCATCAAGGTTCTCTGAGGTGGCATCTTCAACAAACTTATCTCCCTGGTTTGGGCCTTGGAAAAGCTCCTTCATCTTGAAGCTCATTGAGCTCATGCCTGCACTCATCTTTCGGCCCACCTCAGTGCCTCCAATCTTGAGGCGTTCACCAAAAGCACTAACTTTCTCCATCAAATTGTCACCCATATTTACAACCCTTCAAAACCCTAAACAAGATCTTTAAAAATCTTTCCTGAAAACCTGAAAAACTTCAAAATGTTAGAAGAAAGAAAACTCCAATCGTAATGGTTGCTCTGAAGAAAAAAAAAAAAAAAGAAAAAGAAAAAGAAGAAGAAGAAGAAGAAGGGATGGAAAATAAACTAATTCTGTTAGTGCCATTTTTTCATGCAAGAAAATTTTTTCATTTCTTTAACAACAAAACAACACAAAATAAAAATTACAAAATTTATCTTTCTTCTTTTACTCCATTTTCTAGGCAAGCAAACAGAACACTTTGCAACCAAATTCCAAACAAAAACCCTCTGCCCTGAAAACCCATTCATTTCACGAAGAAAAAGAGAATCAATGTTCATTCCTTTCCATACTTTCTCCAGGAAGCAAACAGCAAAATTCAAGAGCCAGAGCCACATTTAAATTATTTTCTCTTTCCTTTGCCCAATTTTTTAAGCAACTCAACACACAAGCATGAATTTAAGATGCACGGGAACAAATAAACATTAATTTTCATACATTCAACAAGTTCAAAAATAAATTTTCCCAAAAACACTAAACCACCCTGAAAACCCTACAAATTTCGGAAAATCTGTCAGGAACCCTAATTTTCGTGATAATTGGCGAGTAAAGACCATGATTAACAAATCTGAACATCTAAATACCACTGTTAACTACACATGAGTTTTGCAGATATCAGAAAAAAATAACACTTAAACCATGAAAGTCAATATCTTATATTTTTCACTTTTTCTCAACGTTCTCAGAAACTAAACAGATGTCATATCTATGCATTTCTAGAGGAATGAGAATATGAAAAGTCAGCATCCAACACCTAATCTTCGTTGAACGATCCAAAAGAACAGTATCAAACATAAGAACTGGAATTTTTCTTTCCTTTTCCTTTCGTTTTTGCTCTTGTTTCTCAGAAACCAAACAGAGTCAACGCAATCGATCGGATTAGATATTAATCTAAAACCCAAAAGAAAACAAAAATGAGAGTGTTTGCGTTTCTTATTGTCATCAAATTGTTTTTTATATAAAAAAATGAAATTGGAGAGAGTACCTTTGAGAAATTGAGATTCAGAGGTGGGTTGGTTGAGACGACGACGCAACGACTCTCAGTTATAAATTTTGATCTTTCTCGGAGTCTCCAGTCTCTCTCTCTCTTTTCTTTTCTCTCTCTCTCTTATACGTTACCTAGAAGCTTAGAATATATTTAATATTCTGTTTTTTCTTTTTTTAATACTCGTACAGATATTTAAGAAAAAACAGATTGACAGAATATTTGCTAAAACATCTTGATTATTGA
>FXXK01000426.1:0-51545 GCA_900184695.1 Betula pendula
TAGATGAAGTTCTTTTGCAACTGCGGTTCACCAGACGCTGGTATGTAGCGCCGCGTTTCTTCAGGCCGAAGGGCATGGACGGTGTAGCAGTATAGGCCCCTGTCGGTAATAAAGGAGGTCTTCTCCTGATCGGCTTCGTCCATGAGGATCTGGTTGTATCCAGAGAATGCATCCATGAAACTCAGCATCTCGTGGCCCGCGGTGGAGTCGACTAGGAGGTCGACGCGGGGAAGGGAAAAACTGTCCTTAGGGCAAGCTTGTTGAGGTCGGTGAAGTCAACACACATGCGCCACTTGCCGTTTGACTTCTTGACTAGGACAACATTGCGACACACCACTCTGGGTACTGTACTTCCCTGATGAAGCGCGCGTTGAGTAACTTTTGGACTTCGTCGCGATTGCCGCGTTACGGTCGGGAGCAAAATCCGACGTCGTTGCTTGACCGGCCGGGTCTTCCGATTGATACTTAAATTTATGGGAGATTATATCGGCAGTAATGCCAGGCATGTCGTCGCTGTGACCAGGCGAAGACATCATCATTTTGGCGAAGGAACGAAAGGATTGGACCTCGGATTTCTGCACTGGTGAGGCTCCCGATCCGGATTTTACGATCTGGTTGGTCGGGGACGAGGGCACTTCGAGAATTGGATCCCCGGTTCAGCTTGTTGAGGTACTTCTCGTCCTCGGATGTCTACTTCTTCAACCAGTAGGGCCTGTTTCGCTTTGGCCTCGTCTTTGGTACTGATATGATAACAGCGTCTGGCGGCGAGTTGATCCCCTTTGGCGATGCCAATGCCGTTGCTGGTGGGGAACTTCATCTTCAAATATCGGGTGGAGGTGACAGCGTGCAAATTATTCAGGGTAGTACGCCTAGAATACGTTGTACGCGAAGGGCAGTCGACGACCAAAAAGTTAACCATGATTGTGGCCTGGCGTGGGATTCTCCAACGGTGAGAGGGAGCGTGATGCTGCCAACCGGATGGATCGCGTCCCCTGTGAAACGCGGAGGGGGCGTGGACGGACTGTAATTCATGCCGATGAATCTTCATCTGCTCAAACGCAGTCATGTACAAGATGTCGGCGGAGCTCCGTTATCGATCAACACTCGGTGAGTTGGATAGTTGGGAATCAAAGCCCGGATCACCAACGCGTCGTCATGAGGCCACCGGACTCCACACCGTCATCTTCGGAAAAGGTGATGGGCTCTGCCGTTGTCCGAAATACTTGTGCGGGCGATCCAAGGACAGAACCTCCCCGGTCCGAGCTTTGCGAATGTGTGCTCGGCTGGAAGAGTTAGAGAGCCCAGCCTCAGTTATACCACCGAAAATGGTGAGAATCTCGTCGTGCTGTGCATCGGCTGATATACGGGGCGGGATGGCTGTCGGTGTCCGTCCGTGCCGCTTGTCATCGCGTTGATCCGTTGGGCGGTTGGAAAGGAACCGTTCCAGCTTCCCTTTTCGGACCATCCGCTCGAGTTGCTTTTTAAAGCGTAGCAATCGTCCGTATCGTGCCCATGGTCTCGGTGGAATTCACAGAATTTATCTCGACGACGAGTGTCGGGAGGGGACTCTAGTTTTCCCGGCCAGACAATATCACGGTCGTTTTGGACATGCAGCAGGATCTTGGCGGCAGGGGTGTTGAGTGGAGTGAAATCAGGCTCCCGATCTGGCGGGGGCTTATTGGTCCGGAAAGGTTTGAAGCGTCGAGAGTCTTTGGCAAGGCGAGCTGGATTCGCTCGAGGCGGGTCGCGGTGTGTATCTTTCGTTTCCGTGGATCTGCTGGGATCGGTCGCTTGACGTGCTGTTCTGAGAAGGCACGAATAATATCAGCGGCATTGATGTGCTCGGCGGCCCGATCCATGAACTGTTGCAGCGTGTTCGGTGGTTTACGAGCGAGTTCCTTCATGAAGGAACTTCTTGGTGTGATTCCTGAGATAAGGGCTGCTAGGACGAGGTTCTCGTCGGGGGTCGTCGACCGTGAGCTTTTCGCGGTTAAAACGCGTCATGAATTCCTGCAGGGATTCATTGTCATCCTGCTTAATGGTCAGGAGGTAAGTGGCTAACCGTTTTTTGGCGGCGGGCCCAAAGGAATTGGGCGTGGAACTGACGCCGGAGATCGGCGAAAGAGCCGACGGAGTTCGGCTTGAGTTTAATAAACCAGAGTCGTGCGGATCCGGCGAGAGTGATAGGAAACACTCGCACATGATGGGGTCGGCGGCGCCACGTAAGGCCATTAATGTCCGGAATTTTTCGACGTGATCCGTAGGATCCCCGGTCCCGTCGTATGCTTCAAACGTTGGGATCTTGAACTTTTCAGGAAAAGGAAAAGCTAAGATGTCTGGTGTGAACGGGAGATCGGACTGTGGTGAGGAACCTTCCAGGGGGACGTCGTCATGACGCTGGATGTGCTGAAGCAGTGTGTTGTACTTGTTGTTGAGATCTTAATGTGAGTGTCGACTGCTGAGGCTTCAGAGTTTAAGCTCGTGGGTTTTGGCCTGGTGTGGATGAGGGGTGTAGGCCGAGCTGGCTTCGTCCGCCGTTGGGTGTTGGGAAATGTGGTGGGAAGGTTGGGGTTGAGTTGGGAAGGTGTGGAGAGGGGGCGGGATAGTCGTATGAGTATGGGGGAAGAGAGAGGTGGTGGTGGTGGGGGAAATGGCGTGGTTGAAAGGGTGTCGGTGTGGATATGGGGTACTGGTGGTGGGGCGAAATGAGGTTTCTGGTTACTGTGGAGGAGCTGGTTCAGGCTTTGTGTGAGGACAGAGAGGTGGCTCTCAAGCGACGCAAAACGTTGGTCGTAAAGCCCGACAAAGGGCGGGGCGGGAACGGGAGTCTTTGGAATGGGGGTGTGGTGCGAAGGAAAAGGAGGTATTGAGCGTGTCGTGTGAAGTACATGGAGAAGCAGGTTGAGGAGGGAAGGTAGTTGTAGAAGGATATGGGGAGGTAGTTCCGGGGGGTAATGGTTCAGGTGGCAGGTGTGGGGGAGGAGGTTGGATGGATTGGTTTAGTGGCGGGGGTGCACTAGTGCTACTTCGCCGTGGAGGGCAGGCTGGCGAAGCACGGACCTTGTGGTCGGCATGGGATTGTTTTATAAGAGAGACGGCGCCAACTGTAGATGTCAAGAACTACAGTAACCCCACGCTTACACTTAGCCCGTGAATTGTTGGACCTGCGTAAGAAAGGAAAGGATCAGAGAGGGCTTTACTGGCTCTGGCCAGTAAAGTCACTCCGATGCTAAAGTTAGGGAGGCTTCTTTAGTAAGTGATAGGTGAGAGAGATAGATCAGGAATAGGAGTGATACCTGGGACTTTATATGGGAGGAAGGAGGGAAAGAGAAACGTACTGAGAATCGCTATCGTCCTGTGAGCGTCTCCTCCCTTTTTCCTAACTGCTGTGGACCGTTATGGGGGGAGGGACGTTTCATTGCCCAGATCAGACTTTAAGTGGTGAACGTGTCTTTTGGGCTTTCCATATATCTAGAAGGATCCAGGAGAGTTCAGGAGGAGGGCTGGGTACTCGGATTGGGCCGACCGAGGCTTACTGTTCACGAGGGCCGGGGAGGGAGAAAGGTACTGCGGCGTTACATGGGCCTTGTGTCTGGGCCGGGTCCTTACTGTTCATGAGAGCATTTTATACGGGTCGACCGGGTACTGTTCACACTAACAGTTGTTGGGCCGTGGGCCGTATGTTTGTTCGTAGTATTATCAGGGCCCTACATAAAGAATGTCACCTTCCCATATTGTTATTATGGTACTCCAACATCCGCAAATTTTACAAGATTGACGAATTACGGATCTTATCTCAGATACCCTTGAATCTATTCTAGCCTCTTCCTCTTGGAAGGCTAGAAAGATTAATAGAAGTGTAAATTTTTGTGTTCACTATGTGGCACGTTGGGCCACAGTCAGGATATTTTTTGGCCGCATTCTCATTGCTCCCCCTTCCATCCCGTCTATCCTTATTGTTAGTGGGAAAAATCCCCCCTTTTATTTAGGTTTGTAATGGCTCTAGGTCTCTTTAGGCTTGTTTAGTTCTTAATATTGTACGCACAAAAAAAAAACAATAAAAAAAAGAAGTAAAAAATGTCACCTAAAAAAAAGAAAACGACCCAAATATCTCTGGGTGGTTAAATAGGTAGATATTTTAATATAACTTTTTATTCTTTTCATGTACCTTTTTTCCCTTCTTTATTTGTGTCAAAATAAATTGCCAAATGAACATTTCACACATAAAACATAAATTGGACATGAGGGTCCAATTCATGTTTTTTTTACACCAAACTCAAATTTTTTCAACCAAATTAAAAAAAAAAATTCTTAATTTTGTTTTCTATCCTCTAAACCATCTAAAGAAAATTTAAAAAAAAAAAAAAATTCGGTACTCACAATTTCTAAAACTAGACAAAAAATCATACACCCAAAAGAGCCCTAGATAATTTTTTAAAAAATAAGTTAACTTTTATTCATGCAAAATTTTAGTATCTATTTTGTCAAGAGTAGACAAATTTTTTTTTAAAATATTTTGTTGAGAATAAAAAAAAAAAAAAAAAAATCCATTGCCAGCATTTTTCTGCAGCGATGCACTTGCGTCTCTGTCTTATCTCTCCACCCAAAAAGTTGCCCATGTTTGCACATGTTGTTTGTTCCCTTTATAGAATCGGTACAACTGTCAAAAAGAAGAAATTGTCATTACTACCGAAAACAACCCCAACAAATTATAGTACTCGTGAACCACTGTACCCCTGTACCTTATTCTTTTGAAAGCTACCCCCACAAAATTTTTTCTATTTTCAAATGAGTAATGGTAAAAAAAAAAAAATTATATATATTTTATTTTATGTTCTTTAAAAATTAATGTGGTTCTTAAAATTAATATCATTCAAAATTTAATATTTATTTATCATAAATTTAATAATAATTTTAAAAGTCACATTAATTTTAAAAAGACACAATAAAAAACATAGATTTTCTTTTTAACATTACTCTTTTAAAATTACATCAAAATTTAAGCCTGTTGCCACATCTACACCTTATAGTGGCAATCCAAAAAGTTGGGAGAAGATAAGAGCGAGTATCAACCACAAAACAAATAGGAATTTAGTGTCGGTTTGAATTTTTAATTTTAAAATGTGTAATTTAAAGTAGTCATTTTAAAAATTCAGTTAAGCGTTTGATAAATTTATAGTTTGACTTTTAAAATCGCAGTTTGACCTTTAAAATTGTGTGTTTTTAAAAATTCACCTTTTTACTTGTGATTTGAAAACATAAAAAAATCTATGCTTTCAAATCGTAATTTCTTAAAAACGCACTCAAACGATATATAAACACAAATATTCACTTAATTCTTGCGATTTGAATACGTAGAAAAAATTTATGTTTTCAAATTATAATTTTTTAAATGCGCACTCTCAAACTATACATTATTTGTATTTAATTTAAAATTACACTTTTAGTACTTGAAATCGTTGTGCTAAAACGCACTCTTATAAACATAATTAGGAGACTTTGATAGCCAGTCTGTAAAGAGGAAACTCCCATCTGTACATAGCAAATAACTTGAAATCCAAAGCCCCCAAAAAGTACACCAAAGTCATAATTAAGCTCAATTGGCCAACCCGAAATATAGAGAAAAAGTCACTACCCCTATGTTTAAGTACATTTAGAGACGTGCATTAATTAGAGCTTAAGTAGCTAGTTGTTGCTTCTGATGGGAGGCTTCTTCCTCATTGAAGCACAAGTGGGCTTTTAGTGATCTCCCTAAATTTACAGAAGGTTCTGCTAAACTAACAGGAGGTTGCTGCAGCATCATCTCTCTCTGTAGGTAGGAGCAGTAGGTGTGGAAGGTGGTGGGTGTCACATTTAATCTGAAGCCCAAACCAAATAGGAGGTCGACTTCAAGAAAGTTCATTTCTGTTGTGCTGATTCCTCCTACTTTTGCATAGTATGCATTGTTGTAGTACCTGAAGAATTTCAAAAGCATAAACAAAAGTGGAATATTTAGATAAATAACTACCAAAATGATTAAATCCATTGCTTTTTATCAGTTTAAGTTTTTGAGATAAATAATGATTTAATATGGTATTAGAATACAAATCATGAGTTCGAACTCTGTATTTTCTTAATATAAAAGTATACGATAGGAAGAAAATATAAAAGAAATGAGAGAGACAGAGAAAGAGCGGAAGTGGAGAGACAGTGATGGCCTGCATCTTGACTATATTGAAGTATGTTTAATTGTATTACAATGCTCCGAAGTGATGAATTAGTAAACTTCAACTAATTAAGGACAGAAATGAATCCTATAAGAAAATAGAATAAAAGAGAATATAAAATATTCTAATATAAAAAAGAAGTATAATTAGATAATATTTTCTAAATATTTTAACACATAATTTACTTTCCATTTTAATTAAATATTTCACGTGTTGAGCCCTACTTATTAAGAAGGAGTTTGACTTCACGTATCATTCATTTCTATCCGCTTAAACTTTTTGAATAAATGATAGAAAACTATGTAAGGCCATCTTTTTATAATGTTCATTGACTTCAAAATTATTTATAAAATTGCTGGAATCATATGCATCTGGTTGGCAATCTGTAAGAGAACCTGGGTTTCACATGGCTGAACTTAGTTGTATTCACACGCGCAAACATTTATTCTTTTACAAGGATTATAGATAGATATTACCAGATTATGATTCCACAGAAATTTGAAACAGAAGCTTTCTAGAAAAAGTTGGAGAATTTGAAAAAAAAAAAAAAAAAAAAAAAACAGAGCTTTTACAGAGTATTAGGGAGGTAAACAATAAACGACACCAAACCCAGAAAAGAAAGCAGAATTTTATGAATTATAGACCAAGTTATGAAATCTGCAAGAAAATTAAGGTTCTGGAAAATCAAAGCACTTACATATCATCCATGAATTTGGCCGCCACCATGACACTTGTGATTAGTAAACGATGAACGTTGAAGGAATTGATGGGCAGCGCCGTTTGCCTCTGAGCAAAGCGATCGAGATAAACGTATGCAACAATGAAGCAAGATGGGCTGCAATTGGCGTACTTGAAAATTCTCTCCAGGTAGCTTTGGATGGAGATGGTCGGCCGAGATAGGCCATGGAAGACAGAAATTTTCTGGGGTTGGAGTCGACGGTTGAGATCGTTCGACTCAGCCACTCTTTGGAGAAGAGAAGACAGAAACTCTATGAGCTTTGGCATCACATCTGGGTTTTCTAAATCTGCCATTGTTGAGCCTGAGCAGCTTCTGGATTCTGAGAGTTCGAAATTCTGTTGGGTCATATATAGTGGTCGTTAATGGGTAAGTAATTTAATGGACCAAAAGACCCTCAACTAATTTAAATTAATGATAGTGGGTTTGTGCTCTTTTTGAAGCAAAAGTTTGTGTTTTTGAATTGGGTAATCATTTTTATTTTATTTTTTTAATTGGGAAAACTTAACTTGTGAAAGAGGGAACAGAGGTGGAATATTAGTGTCTTTTTCTTGAAAATTTTTGGGGTTTTGGGGTGATTTATTGTGACAATGGTGATGGCATGCCATACCCATCATGTGATTACATGTGGGAAATTAGTGATTGTAGTTGAAGGGCCCACTTTTGGGAGGTCTTGCATGTGTTTTGATTCCATACAATTGGGTGACATAACATGGATTTGCAATGTTTATTTGTAGCATTAGAATATGCTGACATTGTTCCAAGCATACAGAGAATTGTGAATTTAGAATTGGTTTTGTTGGATTCACGTTTGGGACATATGATCTGGATCAATACCAAGCTTCACCAGTAATGTTGGGGCTGGCAAGAATCGCAATTTTCAACACAATCTTGCTTGTAGATCTTGTTAGAGTGCAACAATGCCGTTCTACTCACGTGGACGGCTTTTAGAACATGCTTTGCGAGGTTCGATTTCGAATGCCATAAAAGGCTTTGGATTCCCTTGTTGAATACCAATTAATTTTTAAATGAGATGGTTAAAAGCCCGATCCAGCAGATCTCTTAAATGATCAGTTTTGACTCTGTAAATTAAATTATTAAATTCAATATTCCTTCCTACCCGCTTAAAATTTTGGAATAAGTGATGATTTAACACGATATTAGAATAAATGTGCTGAATTTAAATGTTGTTTCTATCATTCACCTAAGTTCAGTTAAAAATTTAGTTTAACACATAAAATTAGTACTAAATTTTTTGAGCATTCAAAACCAACCAGCATGGGCCATTGAAGTTGGGAGTAATTCACCTTCAATATAAAAGAGTTTGTGAGTTTGGATTCAGGTTGGATTTGTGAACCACTTCGGATCTATAGGCTGTAATTGGAATACCTTTGTTTTTAATTTTTTTAATTTTGATTTTTTTTTTCTATGCTGTAATTGCAATAAATTGTGAAATAACTTTTCATTCCATGTTGACAACCTTTATGCTTGGCCAACTAATGAGGATATCCCGTGATTCGATTATCTGAATTGCTAGCAATTTGAGCACTATAAGTACAAGAGATCCCGATCCATTGCCATTAATTTGCCAACAAACATGTCTTTTTAGTCTATCCGAATTAAATTACACTAAAATTCTCCATTATTTTGCCAAATACAAATATTTTAATCCTTTTTCTTTTTTAGCTTTATGTACACTCCAATGCTTGCTTTAGGATTTGAATATAATATGTTTTTTGTTTTTGTTTCTTTTATTTTTCCGAGACCCTACACAAAATACGTGCATCGCGTGCTGTATTAGAGCTTTTCCAGCCCAAATTGGCTTTTGATAAGATCTACCGACACCCGAAATGAAAATTTGTAGCCACATCTTATAATGGGATTATATGTTTCGGGTGTGTTTGGGATTGCAATTTTGTAAATAATAAATGTAATTTTAAATCAAATCGTAAAAATTGAATTGTTTAGAAATTGTAATTTTAAAAAATTGAGATTTGAAAATGCAGAAAATCTGCGATTTCAAATCGCAGGTAATAAGGTGTTTTTTTGAAAACGCAGAATTTTAAAGGCTAAACTGCGATTTTAATTTTAAATATCAAACTGCGATTTTAACAAACGCTTAACTGCATTTTTAAAAATCACGTTTTTATATCGTACTTTTTAAAATCTATTTTTAAAATCGCATTTTTTGAAATCGTAATCTCAAACAGACTCTTAATTAATATTTTTCGTTAATTTCTGTTTATGTTAATTTTTCAAGCTGGCAGGTTGAGTTTAGCGGACAAGGCATATGGATGTAATGACCTCAACCACCAAACATTACTAGCTGTCAAATAAAGTTTTTTTATTTTTTTATTTTTTATTTTTTTCAAGCTGTCACATGAAGTTGATCTTTCATTTTAAATACCCAATAAAAAGATAATATGCAATGCAAGTAATTGAATGATCCAAAAATGAAAAGAGAAAGGAAAAAATAGAATAAAAAAATAAAAATAAAGAAATGTTACACATATTTATAAATGTTCACTCTTAAGTACTCATTTTTTGACATGACAGTAAAAATTATCATTAAATACTTCATTTACTTTTATTTGTTATTTCATTCAATCAGGTAGAAATATGTATAGCATTCTTCATAAAATTATTTGGATACGGAAGATAATACCCAGAAAGATACTTGTTGTGCTGGCACAAATGTCTGGAAGAACTAAGATTTTAGATGTGAGGGGATAAAATTTAAAAATAAAAATAAAAATTATAAGAATAAAAATTTGATTTTAAAATAATTATAGAAATATTTGAAAAAAAAAAAAATTGGAGAACATTTTTAATTAGTAGTTCTGCCGGTATACATATTTTTGGAAACATAGGCAGGGTTAAATATAGGACAACAAAGGAAGGAGTCAAAATGAAAAAGAAGACTTACAAAAAAACAAAAACAAAAAATGAAAAAGAGGAGAAGTGACTTTACAGCAAAGATGTCATTTTGTAGCTCTTCTCTTACATGGTGGCAACCTACGCCTTTTGTTATCCCGTCACCTTTGTCTTTTGCTGGCATTTCCCATGTTGCAAACATTTTCATGCAGTGACCCAGATACCAATGTTTTGCAATTAGATTAGGTTGTTATTGTTATTATTTTTATGGTTAAATACTTTTTTTGGTCCATGTACTTTATAAATTTAATAAACTAGTATCCGAAAAGTGATATATTAATGGTTCTTGCTTTACTTATTTCGTCCTTAATTAATATTCCATTAAAAAAATTAATAAATTTTTTGCCATGTGTGCAAGTCACCATGTAATATCAATAAAACATTGTCACAGGTCTATTCTTGCCACATCAACATATATATCACTTAATTTTTTTTTTTTAAAAAAAGAAGAAATAAAAACACAAAAATGGTGGCTATAAAGGTGGCCGCCAAGAATGGGAAAAACCCTACCCCGTACACGCAGGTGGGTTGCAAGGGACCCCATCAACATGTGGGTTGTGGAGTGGCATGTTCCCCGCAACCCACCCGTTAGGAAACCCCATCCCACGAATAGGTTGTAGGAGATCCCATTCCCGCGGCTACTCTTCTATTGAAAGTGGGTCACAATGTGAGATGTCTCCCAGAATCCACTGGTGGGTGGGTTGCGGGGAACCGCATTCCGACCCTCCTCTACCTCATGTGGGTCGTGGGGAGGGGGTCCCTCGCGACCCACCCACGGGTGGAGTTTTGCCTCCATCCTCGACAACCATCTCTACAAGCACCATTTTCTTTTTTATTTAATCTTTTATTTTTTAAGTGGATACGACGACGTGGCAATAATGGTCACATGGAAATATTTTATTGGTCTTACGTTGGGACCTACACACGTGGCAAATAATACATTAAATATCTTAATTAAATATAGACGAAAGGAGTGAAACGATAAACAATGAGAGCATAAGGATCATTTCGTTACTCTTGATTACCAATGGAGCTGTTTGATAAAAATACATAGCACAACAATCAACAAGTACTTAACCTTTATTTTTATGATTATTGTTACTATTATTATTATTTAGTTGGCAAGCCTTTTACCTAAATCACCAATCTGTAATGTAATGTGAGAAAAATATAAAAAGATATTAAAAATATTAAAATATTATAAAGTACGCATAATTCATAATGAAAAAAATAGGGAATAGGCGTTTGATCATTAGAGTATTAAAGTTGGGATTAAAATAGAATATGTGTAAGTTTGTTCCAATGAACTTGGAGTTTGTTTGACCGAAATGGCACCTCCACATGGCAGTACTACACGCAGGCAGGTGAGATCAGACAACTAAGATTCAAATATGAAAGGAGTTTGTTTGAACAAACTTAGGGTTCATTTGAATGAGATGGCATCTCTACGTAGCAATGCCACAAGAAGAGTAGGCAAGAATGGATGGCCGAGATTTGATTTGTTAGGTATGTTCGAACGAAGTACAAGTTGTTTGAACTAACAGAGGTTCATATGTGCGAGTACGTGAGATTCAATGTTCATTTTAATTCAGCTTCCATATGTTCATTCAAACAAACCCAAAATTTTGGAATATATAGGATCCTCTCCATTTTATGGTCAATATTTAAATTTGATGAATCGAACGGTGTATATAATGCAACATGTCACTAGTCACCTAATAACTGTTGGTATATGCAAACTCAATCAACAACAAATATTGGATCCTTGGGAGCTAACAACGTAGCAAAAACATCACCACAAATAATAACACTTATACCCATACCTCGGCTGACCTTATCTACAGTCGCATCCTAGTTAATCTTGACAAAACCGACAGAAGGGCCTTGACAACAATGTGTCCTTGGGGCATTTACGATGTCCAAGGAACCATGTCAAACATTGGCATTGTGGAAGGCCATCAAGGACTTTGAAGCGCTACTAACCATTGTATGAAGGGGACTAACCGGTCGGCCATGGACTGTAGCATTCCATCTTAGCTAGATACATCATGCCACAACAACCAGCAGCTCCAACTCCTCCTGAGCTAAGAATCGGAGAAGTTCCTCTAGGTTAAAGATAAAATCATCATTCGTAATGCTCCTCTTCTGAATCTTGCTCTCACACATGCTCCAAATGGCCTTGGCTGCCAGGTAGCACCATCTTCAAAGCACAACTTGTAGCATAAGATTTCCAAGGCTAGCTCTTTAGTAGTTTATATGGTGGGTTTACATATGACTGCTGCCAATTGGATGACTTGTTATTTATGATGACTTTATATGTCATCGAGGATAATTAATTATTAGCAATGATATATCTTTATATTTTTCTTGACGATCTTTAATGTTATTTACGATGATAAAAAGTCATCGTTAATAGAAAATATCAGCAACGACATGAAAGTCATCGTGAAGAACCTTTTATGAAAAAGCAACAACGGCGACTTATAGTAGCGACGAATTGTCATTGTTAAAACTCATTTATAAAGACATTTAGGTCCCGTTTGGTTTGCAGAATAAGTCAATAGAATGAATGACTATTCTAAATAATAGCCTTTCTTTTATTTGGTAAGGACCGATTTCTATGAATAGTTATTCTCATGAGAATATATTATTCCCTTACGAAATGAATACTTATTCCTCTAAAAAATGAGAAAAATAGCTATTCTTGAACGAATAGACAATGTTTTTCAAAAAAACAAACATTTTTTTTTTCTTTTATTTTCTTTCAAACTAAAAGAAGAAAAAAAAAAGAAAAAAGAGGAAAGTAGAAGCTGCGGGTGACCAACCATCCCAATGGGTGGCTAACCACCCACAATAAAAGCCAAAGGTGGTTATTCTTTTAAAAAATGAGAAAAATAGCTATTCTTGAACGAATAGACAATGTTTTCAAAAAAACAAAAAAAAAAAAATTCTTTTATTTTCTTCCAAACTAAAGGAAAAAAGAAAAGAAAAAGAAAAAGAAAAAAGAGGAACGTAGAAGCTGTGGGTGACCAACCACCCCAATGGGTGGCTGACCACCCACAACAGAAGCCAGAGGTGGTGGAACCACCTCCTATAAGCTTCGGGGGTAGTCGCAGTCACCCCTAGTTTCTGTTGTGGGTGGCTGGCCAACCCATAGCTTTTATGTTACTAATTTTATTATATATATTTTTAAAATAATAATGAAATTGAGAATAAGAAATCAGATGGTTTTTTAGTAATTTTAGTTCGATTCCAATTAGGGTATATATGTTTTTACAAAATTAAGGAATATGAATAACTATTTCATTCTATCCTCCTCAATTCCTAAGAATAACTCTTTATTTTTTAATGGAATACTCATTTCATGTATCAAACGAGGCCTTAAACTTTTAGCGACGACTTTTTGTCGTCGTTAAAGATCAAAATTCTTGTAGTGAAAGAACTCTGGGGTTTGGTTTATATTATACTGTTGGTTCATTGCAATTAAATGGTTTCTATGACTCAAATTGGGGTGGGAGTCCCGAAGATCGCAAATCTACCACTGATTAATGCTATTTATTTGGGTCCATGTTTAATTTCTTACGCTGCCAAGAAACAACAGGCTGTAGCTAGGTTAAGTACTGAAGCCGAATATCGCTCCATGGCACTCACAGTTGTTGAACTATATTGGATTATATTGGATACGTATGTTATTCAATGAAAAAATTTCTCTTTCATCTCCTCTAAACCTGGTTTTCATGCTCGCGATAAGCATATTCAAGTTGATTATGGCTTTATTGGTGTGAAAGAGTTGAATAGAGATTTGGTGGCCCATTATATTTCTACTTGTTATAATATATTATTCTCTATTATTATGTTTCCTTTTAGAATTTATTTTCTACCTTATTTAGTCTAGGGTTTCTTGGTGACTACTCATAGTCTATCTATTTATAGGTTATATTGTAATACATTATATATATTGAATATACAAGATATAGATCCTTACGTCTCTTTCCGCTTCCACTCTTTCTCTTTTCTCCTCACTCTTCTCCAATATATTTAACACTACTAAAGATCAACCCTCTGACATTTTTTACAGAGGGGTATTCTGCCCATCTCAACTGCCAACGGTATGACAGAAGAAGAAGCTTAGGCGTGCTTACTCACGTGACATTCAAATGCTACCACAAAGACCGTTCATGATAAGGATAAAGAAGAGCTCATGTTGTTAAAACATTTGTTTATATATATATATATATATATATACACTCAATGAATATCTATATACACAGCTGGTACGCAATATTTCAGCTTTCTCAATTGTCATTTTAACTCATCGGACCACCAAATTAAGCTTGTCTGTTGCCAAAGGGCTTCTCCGACCCATGTGTTGTCCATGTGAGTCCCTCCGGCCACTAATATATGGTGGCCCGCATTTTTTTTTTAAATATTTTTTATTATTTTTATAAAGGTGAAGCCCTCTAAAAGCAGAATTACATAATGTACTCATTTTTGTTTGGCAAACTTTAAACCCGTGCAAAACACTCCTTCCACACATACAAATAAGTAAGAATTTAGAACTACCTATTATAAGCTCTTGTATATCAAACAAGGGCCAACCTAAGATTTTGGATATCTACCAATAAAGTCGTGCAATCTCATTTGTTAAATTTTAGAGAAAAATACATGTACCCCATCAAATTATTATTTTATTATCAGTATCCTTTTAAATTATTATACAAAACTCTTAGTAGCTTGAGAAATCTAATTATATTGTAACCAAATTACTTTGTAAGAGTTTTTTTTTCTTTTTTTAAAAAAATTTATAAGCCAAACATTTCTCTTTAAATCGACATAAAAGCAAATAAGTGGTAGTGGATTACAAGGACAATTTTTGTAGCAAGGAAATCATGCTTAATAAACAAGTTGACTCTCGGTCTAAAACAAGATGCCTATTCACTTGTAATTGCACATCAGCAAATTCATGCCTTTTAATTATTTTCTTTCTTTGTCTGAGCACAATATGGCATCAATCGGGCCAAAAAAAAAAAAAAGATAAAAACCTCAATTAAGTCTAAATTTTTTATTCATTCCTGGTTTGTTTGCTAATTATTTTTCTCATTTTCTTATCTTCAAATTAATTTTAGATACCCAGCAGATATTACTTACAATTAACACTTTCATAATTTTATAAATATTTCTTTTAGAATCAATTAAACTATTTTCACATCCTAAAGTGATACTTTCAATCCCTCCCTTTGGGTCCAATCACAAACTGGCCGAGATGGTGTGGAAGGAAATATTAGAAATGATCAAACAGTGTATATTTCAGAAGAACACAACTTCTTCTTCGTTTTTTTTTTTTTTTTTTTTTTTGGCTTTTTTAGGTAATTATGGTTAAGAGATGATGAGAAACTTTTTATAATTTGCACATCACAAAAAAATTTTATTAAAAAAACTTGGTACAATAACAATAAGGTGCCATGGTCCATAATATCTAAAGCATTTATTTGAACAAAGTACATGCTGCATAATAATTTTGGATTCTTTATTTTGATCAATGTAGATCATAATTAAAATGGCATTGAGAAGTATCTAATATTTTATTCTGATAGCTTTTTGAGGATGTTTATTCGTATTTAGCTTTCTGCATTGACTCCTGTCACATCAAGAATGGTCATCAGAATCTTATATCATAGAAGAAATGAAAAAATTTAAGAATGTCTATATGTTTTTTTTTTTTTTAAATTTTATCTTTCTTACCCAAATTATACATTTGAACAATTTAATATCCGAGTTTAGGAATATTTTAAATCTAATATATTCGTCTATTTACTTTCCAAATAAATAATAAAGATATATAAAATATAATTATGTCATTTCTATAAAAAAAAAATTAAAACAAAAAAAAGTGGGGTGGCCATCTCAACAGATGGGGAGTACTTTGTGAAGTTATGATCACCCCGCTCTTTTTTATTTTCTATTTTTAATAAAAAATATATAATTTTTTGTTATTTATTAGAGGAAAAAATAGACCAAACTTGATTTTGAAATATTTTTTCGACCAAAAAATCTATTATTATCTTAAATATAACATTTCATATTCGATTCGAAACAATTGCCTGCATTCTCAAAAACAAAACCGTTTAGAATTAATTCAAAACAATTTTTTTGAAACTGTCCCGAATTTTAAACGGTTTGAGTCAAACCGTCTGAAATTATATTTTTGGATTGCATGTTCTAGACGGCATGTTCTAGACGGTTTTTCACTTAATTTTGAACAATTCAACTTTTTTTTTTTTAGTGATAGAAATGACATTAAGTGCAAATTAGAAACAATAGTTAACAAAATAAATCGTAAGTATTATGATTTCGAAAAACAAAAACTCATAAGTATATATTCGAAAGGACTTAAATTCAAAATGTATACAAGCGAAGAACTTTTTTTGTTAGCCCCTTTTTATTAACTGTTTCAAACTTTCACTAATATATACTAAAATAATAATAATAAAAAATGTTATTTCTTCATCTCTAGCTCATATTTACTTTTTTCTTAAAAAAAAAAATGAAAAATATATAAAAGTCCCATCAACTAACATATATTTTTAATAAAGCTTCATGAAATATTAAGTGATACAGTTTGACTTTTCAAATTATCAATATGTGATAAAAATATCACTCTTTAAATTTTCTCCCTGTAATACTATTAGTTTCATTAAAAAAAATTAAAATAATAAAAAAAGCCTTGGGGGTGGCTCGCTGGCACCCCCAAATTGGTTGAGGGTGGCTCACGGCCACCCCAAACTGGTTGGGGGTGGCTCGTTGGTTGTGGTTCGACTACCTCCAAATTGGTTGGGGGAGGTTGCGAGCCACCCCCAACCAGTTTGGAGTGGCTCACTACCACCCACAAACTAGCTGGGGTGGCTCGCAAACCACCCCCATTAGCATGGGGGTGGCCGCGAGCCACCCTCTATGCCTTTGGGGATGGTCGATCCACCCTATGTGGTATATCGGCCACCCCAAATTTATTTTTCTATTTATTTTTTAAAAATTGGTTATTTTTAATTTTTAATTTTTCTTTAAAGAAATTAAAGGTATTATAGAAAAAAAAAATCTAAAAAATTACATTTTTGTCACATATTGATAGTTTTATAGGTCAAACTGTACTACTTGATACTTTATGGGACTTTATTAAAAACGGTTGTTAATTGAATAGGCTTGTTTATATTTTCCCTTAAAAAAAAAAAAACCATTGGATATGTAAAACCCACATTGGTCCAATAGATCCAATGGTTGATTTTTTTTTTTTTTTTTTAAAAAAAAAAGATGAAGGAGGGATGAACAAGAAATCGATGGAGAAGTAACATGTCTCAAAAATAAATTTTAATTTTTTTTTTTTTACATGGCTTCAATCTGTCCCCCCACATTTTAATTTCTCAAATTTGAAGAGAGAGAGAGAGCGAGCAAGAAATTTTACCAAATTCACACTAAACCCGGCCCATTGAATTCTGATTAACGGGGTTTCTTAAAATCGACGAAGGCATGCCATCTCACACGTATCAGTACAACCTGCAAGGATTGTTGGATAGCGTTCAAACTGGAATTTGCATCTTTTTTCGCACATTCTCATGGAGTCAAGTTTCACATCATACGCAGTGTTATCGCCGGGCAGTGAGCGAGATTCAAGGTGACGGCCGGTAAGCGGATCAAAAGTGAGAGAGGGAGGAGCATTAATAAAAGCGAGAGGGTACTGATGAGCAGGTTTTAAAACTAGTAAAAGGATAATCAATCCCAATATTATCATCACCTCGAGACTCCTCATGGCTAATACCAGTAATTATATTCTTGATTTTGTTTAGTTTAATTAAAATATTTTGATTTCGAAAAAGAGCCATTTTAAAATTGTGACTTTTCGATTAATTTTGACCATTCTTCAATTTTTTTTTTTTGGGGGGGGGGGGGGGGTTAGTTTTCATTCTCCACATAATTTTCTCCTTTAAATGGCCTATCTTGGAACTTTGAAAAGGCATTATAATATTTGAGGAATTTAGGTTTTTTTTTTTTTTTTTTTTGAGTGTGAATCTGTCATATTTCATTGATAATAAATCTAAAGCATAAAGCTTTTACAACAGAGCATAAAATACAGATAAATATAGCACAAAGCTATGAAATTACACAGCCATAAATTTGGACAAAATCATCTTAACAATTAAAGAACAATCTATGACTTTAACTTTCATTGACCCATAAGTAGATAACAGACTAGATCTAAGACTAGATCTGAGACATGGATAGCCAAAATTCTCACCCCCTTATTTTTCGGCCGTGAGAGATAAGTCTCCTACATTGATCTACGTCTCTTTGACCCTAAAGGTCAGAAAAGAAACACCCGCACATAGGATAAGACAAACAAAAACAGAAAAAAATAAAGAACATAAAATAAAGGCACTGAACAAATCCACCGACGGGAGGCTATACAAACGAGGAGGCTAACTGGCAGAGACAAATCCGGGGCCGAGAGTGGCAAGATGTGGAGGAAGCCAGCCATCATGGAGTGTAGGAAAAGTCAGTAAAGCTGCTGTGCCAGGATAAGACCTCTAAAGAGGCTAAAAGTGTCTCCGAAGAGGTGGGAAGGGCAAATGGAAGAAAGAAAGAGAGAGTAGAGGGGGAGGGAGGGAGGAGGAGGGAGAATCCTTCCTCTCAAGGCAACCGGAAGGAGCTTGTTTATGAGAGAGAGGAAAACAATAAAATGAAGCTTTTGGAAGACAAGGAATCGCAATGAGAAGATTGAAAAAATTGATGTCAAGGATTACAAATAATTTTTTTGATACATTTAATGGTGGATGGAGTGAATGAAACGTAGAAGTAATTTAGAGTTGTGATTTTGTTATGCTTAATGAGGTAACTTTTGATGAAACTATTATAAGATCTAGCCGTATTTTAGGATGTTAATTAATTAAGATGGATAAGTAGATCAAGGAAGGATATAATAAGCAAATCAGGATATTTGCAGATATATAGGTAGAAACGTGCCCAATAATTAAACGATAATATGAAGGGATGTCAAGTTTTTTTTTTTCACAAAACAATTCTGATTTCATTGAAACTCAAAAAGATAAAGCATGTTGCTCTAACAAAACAATATTACAGATACATTAATTTGAAATTTCTTTCATCCATACCTGGTCTATGACTTGTTTAACAGCTGCTTTGGCTAAACCATGAGCAGCAAAATTTCATTCCCTTCTAACATGGGCAATCTATCAATTTTTCATACAATTCAATACCCCTTTTTTGTCATCAATAATTTTTCTGTACTTGCTCCAATTCAGTCATCGAGATGCGACAACATTCACCATTTGAAGCGTGTTGCCTTCCAAAAAAATATTACATAAGCCTAAGTCTTTGCTAAATTCTACTGTATGTAGGCCAGGCCATGTCTCAACCTTGACAGGCTCTAGATTTCCCAGTTTAGGCAAACTTCTTGCTACTAGAACAAAACCCTCATGATCCCTCAATATGATTCTCATCCCCAACCGGCTATTGTTCTTGTCAATTGCAACATCTTAATTTACCTTTTGCAAGCTTACTGGATGGACCTTCCATTTGTGATAAAGAAACTCCTTTCCCTCCCCCCCTCCCAAAAAAAGGAACTATTGTATTGCGTTTGAACCAAATCTTCCTTTACATTAAAACAAATAATTCAAATTCTTCAATATTTCACTTGCTAGCCATGTCCTCCACAACATCATGCAAAAAATCATATCCACTACAAGAGCTTTTCTGAAATTTCTTCTCACCTACTCCCCAAACATCCATAGCAGATGAGTAACTCCAAAGAATATGTAATAGAATTTCACCAGCTATTCCACAAGTAGGACAAGAGGGTTTCTTAGCAATATCTTGTTTTAGCCATCAAATAAATTTTTGTCTCCTTTTACTTTCAAAAAAACTTTAATGTTTTTATTTTTAAAAAAAGTTTAATGACGCGTAACAAGTTTTGATTCAAACATATAGATTTCTGTTAAAAAAAATGACGGAATGTAGATGAAGGTACCGTATTTGTCTTTTCCTATAAACTATGTACCATCTATGATACAAAATGAAACATAAGTGAAAAAAATATAGTCGTTAAAACCCATGTATTAAAAAGGTATTTAAACCTTAAATTAAATGAAATTTACTTTAAGTCATGTTCGCAAATTGGCTATGTATTTAGTGAAACCATTTAGTCTAAAAGAAATGAATGTATTAATTAGCCCATAAAAAAAATAAAAAATAAAAAGGCTTATTTGTTTATAGGAAAATGATACATATCATTCTTCTACTCATTTCTCACCTATCTTCTTCTATTGACTTTTTAAATCCACCATTAGATTGGTGTAAGCCACATGTAGATCCATCAATTTAATAATAAATTTAAATATTGAATAAAAAGAGATGGGTGGAAGGATAAGTAAAAGAATGGTGTGTAGCATTGCTGAAACTAAGGGACACACAAATGGATTTCTCTCCCACCCATGCACTCTCTTTTCTTTCTTTTTCTTCTTCCCCATCTGCTCTGATCTCTTCTTTTTCGTTTTCTTCTCCCCCATCTACCCAAATCCAGCTGCTGGCATGGGACAAGCATCCCTTGAAAGAATATTTATTTTATAAACAAGAGCAGCAAATTGCCGACTGCATCCATGTAGTTATTTTAATATCATTATATTTTTTTTCATTTAAAAAAAGGAAGAAGCATTTCAGTACATTTTTTTTTTACAAAGAGATTGCTTGTTGTGTGATTGATTATTGATATTTTTGTATTGTTTTGATCTTCTTTATTGTTTAAATAAATACCAATAAACTTTTTCTTTGTTGTTTTCAGAAAATATGACGGTTAGAAAAATAATTTTTTTAAAAAAATATGACTGTTACAGCACACATGCTGCAGTTTTTTTACAACACCTGAGCCAAATTCAAATTCGGGAATTAAAACAAGTCAAAAATTAATGGGGAGAGAGACCTATATGGTCCGAAAGCCACAGTCAGAATACATAGAAGAGTTGAACAGAAGGAAAACCCACAGGAAATTTTGTTCGCGTAAACATCAGAGATATACCTGCTGAGAAAATCTTCATGTATCAACACGAACATGGGTATTAAGGCTTAAGGCCCCACTGATAGATTCAAAAATCCATATCCCTGGCAAACTATTAGCAGAACTATATGGTGCACCAGATTGACATTTTCGTAGGAGCTCTTTGAAACTTGAAAGAGACCCACTACAGCGAGAACTTACCCGCATCTTTTACTCCAACGAAGCATCTTCCTGTACAACAGAAGCAGAAGTATCACAGGCTACCCTGAAGTTGGTTGAGTACTTCAGACCCATCATTCTCATCCTCATTATTCTCATTCTTATCGACGGCCTTATCTTTCCCCGCTGACAGTCCGCTGGTGACGTCTCCATCGGTTACGCCAATGCGTGATGCATATGCTTCATCTTGAAGATATCTAGATTGCCTCAACAATCCAACCAAAACCTCCCTGCTCTCTGCATCATCTTTTTCCTCACAGAGCTTATAGAAGGTAGACACATTGTCAGGCTTTGGCCTCCAACTCTTTGATCCCTCAGCCATAAAAGCTTCTTTCCAGCAGGATAAGGCCTCAGAAATCCTCTTCTCTCCCATATGCCCTTCAACAAGAGCCTCCCATGTACTCGAATTTGGCTTCCCTCCGGTTTCGACCATATGGTTGAAGAAACTCTCAGCTTTATCCAAATTTCCTTCTTTAACATACCAACCCATGAGAAGATTTCCAATTCTAGGGTCATAAGATGACTTTACCTGCAACCACTCCTCATAAACTTTCTCTGCCGTTTCGATATCACCTAGTCTAACAAGAGATGATATTATAGCATGGTATCCCAAATTTGGAATGCTGGGAAAAATTGCTTTGTAAACTTTCCACACTCGATAAGCCTCTTCTTTGTTACCAACATTACCATAAAGACTAATTAGATAATGATAAGGTATTCGATCCCGACCTGTTATCCTACTCTCCACCTTCTTCAAGTAATCTTCAGCTTTTTGAAACTGCCCCATCTTAATGTACATTGTAGCCATCGTGCTAAATGTAGTCCAATTGGGATTAATGGTTTTGTCCAGTTTCATCTGTTCAAATACTTGTTCCATCTTTTCTGCAGATCCTTGCGATCCACGAGATGATAACCAGATATTATAAGAGTATATATCCAGCTGTATACTTTTCTCTGTCATTTCTGAAATTATCGAGTCAACTTTATCATACTCCTTGAGGTTCATATAGAGAGTCATCATCACATTGAAAGGAAGT
The DNA here is from genome assembly GCA_900184695.1 of Betula pendula. Taxonomy (NCBI): domain Eukaryota; kingdom Viridiplantae; phylum Streptophyta; class Magnoliopsida; order Fagales; family Betulaceae; genus Betula; species Betula pendula. Next base: position 22,192 of record FXXK01000426.1, read on the forward strand.
GCGTGCGTGGCATAACCTTTACTTTTCATTTTGTCAAGTAAAGATTCTGCCTTTTCTCTCATTTTAGTTCTCACATAAGCATTGAGAAGAGCGCCATATATCCTTCTGTCCCTCAAAGTATCTGGCAGCATCAGGAAATACTCTTCAGCACCAGAAATTCCACGAACCTTGCCAATGAGATCTAGTTGAATTGCAGCATCACTAGCAGATAATCTAAACCTCTCTCCTCTATCATTCATCCAATCATACACCTGCAAAGTGCAAAAAATTCAAAGCTGAGAATATTGCAACACATGGCTTTTCATCCAAAAACCAAAAATAGAAATACCAAGACATGGATAATCACTGAAAGAGATACAGTGCTGTAACCCAATATATCAGGGTCTGCTGCAATCTAAAGGGCTAAAAGACGAACTAGAATGGGAGATGGACGTGAGGATCAATTAACAGATTCTTCAAAGAGTTCACATGCAATTGCACAGAATGAATTATTTCAATCATGATAAGCTTAAGCTAAGCATCTACTTATTCATAGAATGTTCATTAGAAATTTTATGCCCTCAACCAATAAAGAGGAGCTTTTGAACAGAAAAATGCAGCACAAATGATGAAATCTTAGCACAAGATTTCACAGAATGAATTATTTCAAGGAACCACTCATTGATGATAACCCTAGCATCTAGTCAGAGAAATTTAAGCCCTCATCCAATAAAGAGGAGTTTTGAACCGCAGAATCCACCAAAATAGATGCTCTTCATTCTTTAAAATATAGGAAAACCAGATAAAGACACCAAACCCTGCTTTGAGATATATTTTCAATTACATGAATATGATGCTAGACAGTAAGCACATAAGACTGCTATCTGATGCAAGAACATCTACCAACCCCATTTATTGGAAAACAGAAGAACTCAAGAGCAAGGATAATTTTTATGTGCTTTTACCACATCAACCTATCATATTTGCAAAATTTGTCCCGCATCTTTTTCGGATTGTAGACCTGGATTGTGGTACTCTTGTTCAAGTTGGTCTACCGTATGTGGATTATTTACAAGAGCATAAGATCATGGTCAATTACCTCAAGGATCTGTAAATTTGAATCTCTCTATATAATTGCATCAGGTAAAAACTTAATCTTCAGTTTCTTTTCATTCTCACATAATGTATTCTATCATTCTAACCTAGGCTTTAAAATCATCACTTGGCGGGGAGGGTGGGGGTAAGCTTGCTTGTACATTACATAATCAAATGCAATTAATTTTATACCTACAAAACAGTCTGACTTCTGCTAAAAATATAGAACTTGTTAAAAACGCACCAAATAAACTCCAATTTTGTAGCTTTTACCTAAAGAGCAAGATTATACCAAGAAAGAGAAATAGCAAGGATGCGCAAACTCGCAACCCCATCGAACCAGCACATCCCATCGAAGAATTCCCACCAATAGCAATGCATACTCATTAAGCAAAACACACAGAAAACATCAAATGCAATCCCATAATCCAAAATCGGATTTTTTTACTCAACAGAAAGATCACAGCAACATAAAGAACACATGCTACACAATATCGCAGCCCATAAATCCTAGCAGTCGATTTCACCAATTTCTACCCGAAAATAGCACATAGCATTCAGCCGAAACACACCCAAATAATCAAACAACACCACAAAATGCCTTTCTTTCTTTTTTTTTGTTAGAGATTGGCTTTTCTGCCAAAAAAAATAGCGCATACCCATTAAGCAAAGTAGACCGAAAACATCAAATAAAAAACCAAAGTATCATTTTCTTTCAATCTGTCATTTTTGTTTTCTTTTACCTCAAGAGCGTGCTTGTACCTCTTGAACTTCCTCAACTCCTTGACCACCCTACAAAGCTCCCATTTTGAGAGCTTCCTGCCCTCTTTCTCCCACTGGTTCAACACGCTCCCAGAACCCAATTCAGGGTTCTCCATCAAAGATATTCTCTTGTGTAAGGCGTTCCATTTCACCATTGGTCTGCGCTCATAGTCCACGGTCCCATAGCTATGTATTTGTGAGACTGAGCAGGTGACTGTGATTGGGACTCCCCTGTAATTTGCAGTTGTGGGGAGAGCCAAACTGGGAACTCTGCAAGGAAGGGGCCGAGCGTAGGAGAGGGATGATGAAAGAGAAACGTTGTGGTGGTGAAGAGACGATTGGAGAAGCATTTTTGGTAGGGTTTTTCGATTGTGTTGTTGGGTTCAGGAATTGTGTATTTTCTGGTCTTGCTCTGTGTGTGTGTGTTTGTGGATAAGTTTGCCAAATTACCTCAAAGTCCCCTGTCTTTCGTTTTAGTTTCTTTTTATCTTTTTTTGGCTAAGTTTCATTAAATAGATTTGGTGCAGGTGCTCTAAAGACAAAAAGAATTTTAAAAAAGTGACATGTTATAACATAATTAGGAAGGAGATAAATTTAAATTTTGAAAAATTTAATTATATTGTATTATATTATTTTGTAAGAGTTTTTTTTTTTATAGAATATTTTGTAAGCTTAATATTTCTCACTTGTTTTTTGTCTTTGGAGTTTTGATAAATAGTTCATTGAATTTTAAAAAGTGATAAATTACTTTCTGAGTAAGCAAAAAATAATAAATTAGTCATTGCCGTTAAAAAAGCTAGCAGAAGTTGTTAAGAGCACTAACAACAATTTTTCTTAAATTTAAGAACCAATCAACTTTTTACTTCTATATTCAAATAAATTTTACAATAAATAAATTATCTTGTCATTTTTTGTACCATTTAAGGATTTGACTTAGGTGCAGCAAAAAAAAAAAACTACAGCACCTAGAACTTAAAAAAAAAATAGGCTGTAGTTTTTTCACGGGTTTAGAATTTAAAATCATATTTAAACCCTCGAAAAACCTACATCATAAGTGCTTTTTCTCTATTTTTTATGAAATACTTGAAATCAAATTTAAACCATTGAAAAAACTACAACATATGTGCTGTAGTTTTTGTTACGGCACCCAAGCCAAATCCACCATTTAAATATTCTTTAAAATAAATGCTTGTGAAAGGAGAGATGGAAGAAAAAACCATTTAAATATTTTTTCAAATAAATGCTAGAAAAAGAAAGAGAAAAGAAGGGAAAGAGAGAGCTTTTTTAGGTAACACCAAGGGAGTTTATTGTAGGGTTTTTTTTATATGATTTTTTTCATATGTTTGGGGGAAAAAAAATGAGTTGTGCATAAAATATTTGTTTTGTTGCCTTTGGGTGTATAGGACAGCTTGTTGACATTGTGAATACAGTTGCTGATTTGCTGTCTTTGGGTGAAATTAATTCTGTCCTACGTATTCTAGTGAACATCAAACTGTCACCCACAATCACATGTGGATAATCCAAATCTGCTACAACTTACATTACATATCTCTTTTTGTTTTGTTTTGTTTTTTTTAAAAACAAAAAATATTTCCATTACATATCAGTCACTCACAATATACAACTTCCATTATCTAACAATTACTTAACAAGAGAAAAACAAACAACAGTTAAACAAAAATCCTGGCATCGCCAAAGCAAACATCAAACATCAAACGTTTCTTTTGCCTTCCGTATAAAATTTTCATTCCCCAATTTCTTAACTCTTCCCATCATCCCTGGTAAGATCTCTAATCCCCGTTGACAAGTTGGAGGGTCATGCCATGAGAAGAAATGGCATGAATGTTGTCTCTGCATGTTGGGATAAAGTCAGTAAAAGTAACAATATCTAAATCCTAATGTGGCTCATTCAAACATTGAAGCATGGCACACATAATTCAATCTGCCAGTACATTACAATAACATCATGAGTTTTTTGGGTTTCTAATGAAATGCCCACCCCTAATACCAACAGAAACTGTAAAAAGTATAAAGGTATTCAAATGAAGATGGCTGAGTGAATAAACTCAATTTTTAAGGCAAAAATCAGTGAGAGAAGTGGAAAAAAAAATATATTGTTTTGATGGAGCAAATCAAGCACAAGCCATTGCAGAAATAGAGTTACCCAAAAATTATATGATTATAAGCATCTGCATAATCAAAACAGATTTAAGTGCACATGTTTGAGTGGAATTTAAAGTTAATTACTCTTTAGGAAAAAAAAATCATACTGCCAAAAAGATATATGGTAAATCAAACACATCAGCTTGGTTTTTCAAACACATTGTTGTCCTAAGAGCAATTTTCAAAATTGTAAGCTTAAGAAATTCTCAACCAACACCAAAAGGTATTAAAATGATCATGCAACCAAACAGAAAACCCGTGAGTAGTTTAGACAACACCAAAAGCTAGAATATTTCAATTAATAATTTATGATACTTAAGTGCTTACTGATTTGCCATCATAACGAGCACAGCCAAAAACTCGTCTTCCTAGGTTCTGATCAGTCCAGGAAGTCTTCAACGGTGCAGTCAACCCGCAATTACAGACTTCGGGCTCCCTATTGCAACCCACCAAAGACGACCCGAAAGTTGAGGTTCTTTGACTGAATAATTAGACTATTGTAGGATTTGTGTTCATGCCCAATCAAAAGAGCAAAAATGGTAGCATAAAAGAAATGAAAATCATAAAAAGACAAAGATAGAAAGAAAAAAAAATTCTTTTCGATAAGTAAAAGATAGATATTCTGAAAATTCATTATAATAGAATACAACATTATATTCAACGTAGGTGATAGGACTGTCATACAAATTTATCATCTATAAGGGGCCATTGCCACAATAAGTAGCTCATTATCAATCCTAGGGTTAATCCTTGCCTAAGGAAGGGAGTGAAGACGGGTGATGTTTACAACAAACCAAAAAACAAAAATAATAAATTTTGGATTTCCAAATGCATCCTAAAAGATTTCTTTGTCCCAACATAAAAGCAACAGTCAAGGTAATTTACTCACCAAATCATTGTTAATGATTATTCAAGGGTCATTTGTTGGGCCAGAAATGAGAACATTTAGAACCTCAAACCGATTTGTTCTTTTCTTTTCTTTTTTTTTCCTTTTGATATGTAAGTATGAAATATGTCAATTTTGTTTTACTGACAAGCTAAATTTTGGATCAAAATCTTTGTCCCCTTCCCATACATGGGGGTCTGGATATTGGATATGCTTGTAGTTCATCATTTTAAGGGCAGAGACTGAATTATACAGAGAAATTGGTTAAACAATCTCGCACAAATGACCACCAATGTTTAGGCCTCAACAAGTTAGGTGTTCCTTTTGTAGGATTCTCACATCTTGTCACAGAAAGGTAATGATTGATCTCGGAGGTAAAGTATAAGATGGCAAAACAGTGACATGGAAGAATGACAAACTTTTTCAAACATGCCACTTGGAAAAGCAACAGAAATTCCAAAAATAAGAGACAGCTTCTTGCACCAGCCAGACATTAATCGCAAAGTCATTCCATATTTCCTGTAGACTATCTTGAATATAATCTTCCCAAGGCCAGAGCCTATGGATCCAACACCTTCTTAAAATCCTAATTGACATGGCATTTACTAAAGCTATTATAGCCTAGGGCTCATACTGATGGAATATTATGTAATTTATGGGAAAAAAGAATTATATTCAACCACACATTTTCAAAGTACCTAAAACTATATCAGAAAATGAATGCCATGAATGCCATCTAATACCAGAACTTTTGATTGATCCATATCAAACCAGCCACAGTATAGAAAATGGATCTTGAAGAAGATTTTACACAATAATGTAACAGCCGAAAGCAAAATTTAGGACCAAACATACTTATGAATAAAGGAAAATTAGTTCATGACAAAACATATATGATACAAACAAAAGCACACGAAGTCATACCTCACAGATTATCCTCTCCTTCAAGCTCAACCCCTCCATTGATGGCGACCGAACTCTGCGTGTAGAGATCAACTTCTAAGGATTCCTTAACCCCTTCAATCTGAAGATTCCTCTTTGTATGTGTAAAAAGATCATACAAGACCAACTGCCCCTCGCTATTCTGCATGAACAACTGCCCGTTCTTCCAAAACCTCAATGGCCTTTCCAAATCCGGTGGGAGTCCAATGCTGATAAATTTAGTCCACGACTCCTTGACACCAAATTCAAGCAAAACCCATATATCCAAAGACATATTTACATTCCCTGAAGCACGAGGAAAAACCGCCATAGCAACGCACCCGTTAAACACCATCAATTTGTGAGAAAAATACAAGGCACTTCTAGCATGCGGAAAAGGCGTGCTTCGGAAAACCTCGTCGCTGAAATCGAAAGCGACGGTTATGCGACCCAACGACCACCAGAAAAAAACCCCACCAAATTCCGCAGTCCGCCAACCTCCCCGAAAACCAAAGGGCACGGTTACGTCAAGCGGTCTCCAATACCCATCACTTAGGCTGTAAACTTCCACCTCCTTCTTTACACGCCTTGTAGTTTCAGGGCCGCGCGCAACATTTCGAATCCTCACCACCTTGAAGTCTTTAGATCTGGGGTCGAACCCGAACCCCACGCCGAGAAGATAGACGGTAACCTCGGGTTCAGGGTGACGGGCAAACGGCGGGAGAGCCTTGAGTCCTACCGAAGGTGTGGCGGGGTTCCAGAGATAGATGTCTCTGGTTCGGAAATCGTAGAGGCATAGTAACCCATTACAGGAAGCGACAACCTTGAGATTACAATTGGGGATTGTAATGAAATGATCATCGTTTGGTGCGGGAGGGAGATTCAGAGGGATCTGAGACACACAGTCGAGGGTGTCGTGAGAGAGGAAAGAGAACAGTTCTTTATTGGCGTTGGATTTGTCTGTGGCGCTGACGAGGAGGAGAGGGAGAGGACGATCTGGGTTGTGGGTTGTGGTGAAGATGGATTGGTTGAGCAGGTTTTTAGAGAAGAAATCAGGGTTTCCTATGAGAGAATGCCAGGATTTGGATACGCACCTGAATCGGATTAGGAACTTTGGGGGCAGCTTCGAGAGTATTTTCACCAACAAATCCTCAGGCAAAAAGGTTAACATTGTTCCATAGTTCTGCTATCTTCTCTGCTATTCTGTCCTACTGCTGTGCCAAAAAACCGCCTCCTACCGGCCGACACCTCACCGACACCGTCCGACACCACCTAACTGGCGGCCAGTAACGGTAGGGTTTTTGGAATTTCTGACAAAGTCGGTTCGGTACACGGAATAGGGTTTAGCCACTCCTTCCATCGGAATCATCGGATAGCTGACCACCCATTTGTGAGGAGAAGTCTCCTCCTCATAGTTGTCACCTTCTTTTTCTAATTTTTATTTTATGATAAATTCGTAATTTAGGATGGATTGTCAAACCCAATATACATTTGGCGAATATCGTGTCAGATGTGATCCACGTGTAAACAAGTTAGTGATGTGATATGGTAAAGCCATTAATTAATAAAAAATGATACACACCATTTTTTTTTAATTTTTTTTATTAACTTTTTAAATTTATTATTTAATTGATGACTTGACGTGAGCTACATATAAGTCCACAAATTTAATAAAAAATTTAAAAATTAGATGAAAGGCGATAAATAAGAAAATGATGTATAAAATTACTCTTAATTAATTAGGTGTTAAGTTAACAAAAAGACTTATTTGAAACTAAAGTAGATCCTAATGACTTAATTGTCAAAATTAAAAAATAAAAATTAAATTTAAATAGCCTAAAAACCTAGAGGTAAATTAGATTGTCCCCTTTTTTTAATGGCCTACCAATTATTTTTTTTCTTTTCACCATCTTCATATAACCAAACAAAAACTTTCATTTTTTTAGCTTTTCTCTCTCTCTCTCTCTCTCTCTCTTTTAATCCTTCCTTTCTCTTAATTTTTTTTTTTTTTTGAAATCATATTTAGCCCTTAGATTTCATCTTATTTAGATTTGGTCTAAAAATTTTCAATTCAAAAATATAGTCCTTAAATTTTATCCAAATTTAAAATAAATCACTTTATAATCAAAGTTAATAATTTGTTATATACCACATATGTCTTATTTGACACACCAACATCCATGTCAACAAACTCATCATCTAAATGCAATGCCACGTCAGCAAGTGCCAAATCATTCATTAGATTAAAAAGAAAATACCCACAAACACTAATCACATGGCAACTTTCAGGACAAAATGATGGATTAAGGGGAAAGGAGAAGCAGACTAGAGTGCAATCTCAGCTAAGTTTGTACCCCTAATTGCCACATCAGCTAAATTGCGTGATTTGAATTTTCACCTAAGCAAAACTAATGACTGGAAATGAGATATGCAATTTAGCATTCTTAAATGACATAACATGCTTAATTTTAATTAAAAAAAGAAAAGAAATTTAAAGATTGATTGAAAATACCACGCCAACTGATAATGCTAGGAGAATGCTAAATAGCATATCTCATTTCCAAATTGCATCAACAATTTTTACATGCTATTTAACGAGAAAAGATAAGGTTGAAAAAATAAAGTAAGACTCATAGGAAGAGTCTTACTTGTCACTGGACAACTATCCAACTCCTTAAACATGAAAAAAAATAACAATAAATAAATTAAAAAAAAAAAAATTTACACCTACAAAAAAGAAAGAATATTTCCTCCCCCTCCGTCTACCTTTTCTCCCTTTGCTAATCTTCCCCTCTACGCAGGCCGGGCGGCGACAGGTACGAGAGGAAGAATAACATTCATAAAAGTGTCAAAGATAATATGTCCCTTTCCTTGTTTAAAATGATAAAATTTAAACTCAATACGGCTGCTCTCTAGTAACTATTGATTATTGTTAGACATCTGTTAAGAAGAAACTATTGCAGGAGAACTATATATCAGTGTGATGCCTTTTGCCAAAATGGCATTATCCAAAAACGACAGAAATTATTTAGTAATAATATTATATTAACATAATAAGATCAGGTGAAGGCCATCACAGTCTAAAATGTTGCAACTGCATGATGCTATAAAACAGCTATGACATTGTAGAGACAAAGGTATAGACACAAGCACTAGAGTTCATCATTCCATAAGAGATATTAGTATTCAGTCGATGTCGTTTATGAAGCCCAACCTCAGACCAAGTCAGCTGGTAATTTGTTTCCTTCTCAGTCAGTAGACTCCTTCTCCCTGTAAAAAAAAAAATGACAAAGAACAAATTGTTTGGTATACTGTGGTATCTAGAATTCAGCCAGCAAAAATGCTCTACTATCAAAAAAGAAATTGTACAAGTTGCTTCATGTGTTTCAAAATTTCAAGTAGATTTTCTAAATGAAGAGTTTTTACCTGGAATTGATTGTAAAGCTGCAAAAGATGTTGTCCATAAAAATGTAAAAAAAATTAGTTTCCAAGCTAATGTTTGCAAGAAAAAGTCATTCTTTAAAAAAAGAAAAAAAAAAATTCAAATTGTATCTATCAAAAGCGATCTGAACTTAATTCCCGATTATCTTATTCATAAATTTGTTTAGGAGAGGGAGCAACCAAAATGTCATAAATACCAAACTCGTTACAAAAGAGTCTTGTTCAATTCAAAAAGATTCTCAAGATTTTAAAAGTGTCTGATTATGAATTAAACCAAAAATTATAGCCTTGGCCAAACAAGTTCATCCAACAATCCTCCAAGACTTCCAAACACTCCTGAACCAATACCTTTTTTCAAGATTGACTATTAACCAGCTCAAAGTTTGACCTACAGTTTTGGCATTCCTCTTTCCCAAATCTTTTCCAATGGCCAACCATATCCAAAACACCAGAATCATCCAAAACTTCTTCAAAACCTCCAATTGTATTCCAAACTTTCTCAGACTCAACAACCCATTTAAATGCCCATTCTACAATTTTTTTCCCAACAAATCTTATACATATCAAAAGATGACCGTTTCTATTTGCACCGCTGAGGTTGAACTTTTATGCCAACACCAACAGAACATCCCCCTTTCCAAATAACCCAAAGACGTTTCCAAGCAAATTGGCACTATGCCCCATCAAACTAAGGTGAACACAAAAGTTCTATGAGTTTAGACTCCTAGACACAAGCTCTATTTCCATAACCCATAATAAGGACAAAGAAGATGAATAAAATTTTCTCATTCAAATATCAAATTCGCAAGATCCTTACCCTTTCTAAGTGTAGACAATATGCCCAAGAAATTTTCAAACAAATTTTATTTTCAATTTTCTCAATTATTAGGAACACCAACAAACATGGTTTGATACTTTCTATTTTCAGTGATACCTAGCTTCATCACTCTTGGTTCTTTCACCTTAAGGAGAAGAAAAAAAAAATGGCATCTCAACCATTTATGGTTTGGTTCATTAATTGGTGGAGCAATTTCGGTCCAAATGAACAAAAACTTCCCTTCCATGATCTGAATACTTCTAGGACAATAATTTTGAATCATATTCTTTCTTTCTTTCATTTTTGTTTCCTTTTTACCTCAAGGGCTGGCTTGTATCTCTCGTACTATCTCAACTCCTTGATCAGCCTACAAACCTCTCATTTTAACAGCTTCCTGCCCTCTTTCTCCCACTGGTTCAACACACTTGCCAGCAGAACCCAACTAGAGGTTCTCTATCAAAGATATCCATCAAACCCAACTCAGGATTATTGCTCGTGGATTTAGTAGATTGATATACTCTTAATCCCTTTACAATTTGGGTGTGCATCGTCTCACATTAATCTGTCATAATATAATTTTTGGTAGCTGGTTTGGCTATCCTCTCACAGGCCACTAAACTTAAGAGCGTAATAAAGTTCCCCCTTTTTTTTTGTTATTATATTCAATATCCTCGAGGAGTATTGAAGCAAAACATATATGAAATAAAGAATAACAAACGAACAATGAAAGCACTGAACAATGAACACCACTATTTAGGCCTCAACAAGGTGGGTGTTCCTTTTGTAGGATTCCCACATCTTCTCATAAGATGGTAAAGCAGTGACATGGAAGAATAACAAACAAAACATATATGAAACAAACAAACAAAAGCGCATGGAGCCATACCTCACAGATTATCCTCCCCTCGAGGCTCAACCCCGCCATTGATGGCAACCAAACTCTGCGTGTAGAGAACAACTTCTAACGAGTCCTTAAGCCCTTCAATCCCAAGATTCTTCTTTGTCTGTGTAAAAGGATCATACAAGACCAACTGCCCCTCACTATTCTCAATGAACAACTTCCCGTTCTTCCAAAACCCCAATGGCGTTTCCAAATCGATGGGAGGCTCAATGCTAACAAATCTAATCCAGGACTCCTTAACACCAAATTCGAGCAAAACCCATATCTCCAAAGACATCTTTATATTCGTAAAATCGTAAGGAAAAACCGCCATAGCAACATACCCGTTTAACTCCATCAATTGGTGATTAAAACACAATGGATCTCTACAATACGGAAGCGGTGTCGTACGGAACACCTCATCGGTGAAATCGAAAGAAATAATTTCACTGTCATCTGTCTCCGCCAACCATAAGAAAACACCACCCAAAGCCACAGTCTGTGATTGGGAAAAAATACCATAGGGCACGCGTAGGTCAAGCAGTTTCCAAGAACCACGGCTCATACTGTACACTTCCGCTATCCGCGTTGCCGTACCAGTGTCGTAGTTCGCAACGTGACGAAGGCTAACCACCTTGAAGTCGCTGGACTTGGAGTCGAAGCCGAACCCAATGCTGAACGGACGGACATCTATCCCGTCGAGAAAAGGGTGAGGAGACAAGGGCGGGAGGGCCTTGAATCCTACAGATGGCGTGGTGGGGTTCCAGACATAGACGTCTCTGGTTCGGAAATTGTAGACGCATAGTAGCCCATTAGAGGAAGCGACGAGCTTGAGGTAAATATATTGTCCTAAAAGGAAATGAAAGTCTCCTGAATGGAGATTTTGTGGAGGGAGATTCATAGGGATCTGAGACACACAGTCGAGGGTCTCGTAGAAGAGGGAATACAACACTTCCTTTTCGGGATTCGATTTGTCTGCGACTTTGACGAGGATGAGAGGAAGAGGATGGGTGGGGTTTGGGGTGGTGAGAATAGAGTGGTTGAGGAGGTTTGTAGAGAAGAAATCATGGTTTCCGATAAGAGCAAACCAGGTCTTGGAGACGCACCTGAATCGGAGAAGGGATTTTGGTGGCAACCTCGAGAGGATTTCCACCTGCACGTCTGGAGGTAGAGAGGTTGACATTTGTTTCCCCAACTCCTGCTATAATCTGCTCAAGGAATTATAATTGTTTGGCAAGATCCTAAAATACCACAAAAATGAATTACGAATTGCGTTGCAAATAGAGCTTTGTTTAGGATAAGAGAAACCTTAGAAGTACCAATTTTTTTACTATAAAAAATGGGTACCAAAAAAATCAAAATAAATGTTAGACTATCAGCAAACAAGCTTTACATTATTTTGGGACCCATTTTTTGGTAAAAAATTTGGTATCAATAGAATTTTTTAAAATAGAAAAAATGTTGTGAATTTTTTTGTAAAGAAAAGTGAATAATAATATTTTGTAGTGAGTTTTTTGTTAGATAGTAATAAAAATTGAAAAAATTATTAAAAAGTGATTTATGTGATAGAAAAAGTAAAATTGATTTTTTTAAATAAATAAGAAAATAATAGGGGATAGGCTTTCAAACCGAGCTTTTACTATGTTTGGTAGCCAAACTCAAAAAGAATGAAAAAATTTAGGAATAACTTCACTTACTTCTTGAATTATCACGACTTTTATAATGTCTTTCTTTCAAAGTTTAGAACCCCTCAATTTAGTGTATTCAAGTTTTATTTTTTTTCAATGTCTCCATCCGTTAAGATTTTCTATTAAATTCTAACGAAATGAGGTTAAATTACCGAAATACCCTTAATTTTTTGATTTTTTTTTCAATTTTTTTTTTAAGTGATCCACATTGGGTTAAGGTGACTCAACGTGGATCACGACCAGACCCACGACGGGGTCTGGTTGCGACCCCACCGTGGGTGGTAACCCATGACTGAGTCACTCATGACCCACGATGGGTCACAAGGTGACCCAAACTTGAGTTACGACCAGACCCACAGCTGGGTCACAGATGACCCACATAGGGTCACCACAAGACCCATGGGCGGGTTTGGTGATGACCTTGCCGTGAGTCTAGTCACCTTATGACCCAATGACCCCCCCTATGTGTGTGTCAATTTTTTTTTTTTTTAAATTTTAAAAAATAATAATTTTTTATTTGAAATTAAGGGTAAATTTATAATTTCAACAAAATTAAGGACATAAAGGTCATTTCAACCCTTTGACTGTCAAATTTGACAAAATTACCTAATAGAAGGGAGATATTGCAAGGATCGTAATAATTCAAGGGAGTAAGTGAATTTATTCCAAAAATTTAACACTTATAAGAAACTTTTGCCCTAGCTTTTTCTAGGTTCCTGTTCAACCAAAGGAAAATAACTTTGATAAGGATATGGTGTAAATCAGGTTTTTGTGCTCTCCAATAAAAAATAGACACTCCAATGTGTCACACCAAATGAGACTAAAACGAAAACACATGATCTTTTTCTTATTCCTTTGAAAGTTAATTTCAATGACAAAAACACCATTTTCCCCATTCAAGAGACAAACGCCATCGCCTTGCAACAGAATCATGATCAAGAGACTTTATGCGTAGTAGGAAGCAGTGCAGTGGCTTCGGCTAATTTCGGCAATGGCATTCAATAGAGGAGGCGGATGTAGATAGATCCGGTGGTGTCTAAAAAGAAAGAGCAATAGTGCCTCTTCTGTCAATGACAAATGATGGGTTGGCCGATTCAGTGTTTATTCTAGTATTTCAAACTGATGTGTCAAACTATCATTAGATGCCGTAAATGAGAGGATTTACATCACATCCAGATTGAAGTTATTCTATTTCTTTTTGTTGCTTAAAATGATAAAATTTGAACATCTACTCTCTAGTGACTATTGATTATTGTTATACATTTGTTAAGAAGACCCTATTGCACTATATGTAGCAGACTTGTCAGTGTGGTGCCTTTTGTTAAAATAGCATTATAAAAAAAAAAAAAAAACTTATTTAATAGACTGCTGTACAATTGACATTCAATTGGAATGGCGTGGTAATAAAAATCAACCATTAGTTTTTTTTTTTTTTTTTCCTTTGTTTTTTATAAGTGCTAATCCAAAGACTGATTTTCACTGACACATCATCAAGTTGTATGATAGTCATATAATAGTCTACGAAATAATATTACTCTATCGAAAAACAACATAAATTATTTAGCAAAAATATTATATTAACATAATAAAATCAGGTGAAGGCCATCACAGTCTACAATGTTGCAAGTGAATGATGCTATAAAACAGCTATGACATTGTAGAGAAAGAGGTATAGACTACAGACCAACTAAACATTTTAAAACAGAACAAGATTTCTCTTGGAGATATCAAACAGGAAAAAAGAAATGTTTCATTACACACAAGCATTAGAGTTAACCAAGCCACCTGGTGATTTATTTCCTTCGCAGTAGACTCTCTCTCTCTGTTAAGGAGAAAAAAAAAAAAGCAACAAGCAAAATTGTTAGTTATATCGTGGTATAAAAAATCCAGCCAGCAAAAGTACTCTACTATCAAAAAAGACATTGTATAAGTTGCTTCATGTGTTTCAAAATTTCCGGCAGATATTCTAAATCAAGAGTTTTTACCCGGATTTAATCTTAAAGCTGCAAAAGATGTTCTACATCAAGATGTAAGAATTTAGTTTCCAAGCAAATGTTTGCAAGAAAAGTAATTCTTCTTTTTTTCTTTTTCTTTTTTTGTCAAAAGCGATATGAACTTATCTCCTGAATTCTTATTCGTAAATTTCTTTGGGAGAGGGAGCAACCAAAATGTCAAAAATACCAAACTCGCTACAAAAGAGTTGTTCAATTCAAAAAGATTCTTAAAATTTTAAAATGTCTGAATATGAATTTGTTCAAAAATTATAGCCTTGGCCAAACAAGTTCATCCAACAATCCTCCAAGACTTCCAAACACTCCTGAACCAAAACCTTTTCTCAAGATTGACTATTAACCAGCTCAAAGTTTGACCTAAAGTTTTGGGCTTCCTCTTTCCCAAATCTTTTCCAATGGCCAACCCTATCCAAAACACCAGAATCATCCAAAACTTCTTCAAAACCTCCAATCGTTTTCCAAACTTTCAGCCCAAAATTTCGACTATACGGCAACAATGATGTTTCACAAAAATTAAGCAACAAAAAGAAATGGCCATCTGGAATGTTTCTCATTCAGACTATACATCACATCTCAATCTCCATAACCCATATTAAGGACAAAGAAGATGAATAAAAGTTTCTCATTCAAATATCAAATTCTCAAGATCCTTACCCTTTCTAAGTGTAGACAATATGCCCAAGGAATTTTCAAACAAATTTGTGTTTCAATTTTTCAATTATAAGGAGTACCAATAAGCATGATACTATCTTTCTCCAATAATACCTAGCTTCATCACTCTTGCTTCTTTTACGAAAAAAATAAGTTATCTCAACCATTTCTGGTTTGGTTCATTGATTGGTGGATCAATTTCGGTCCAATGAACAAAAGCTTCCCTTCGTCAGGACAATTATTTTGGATCATAATTTTTTCTTTCTTTTTTGTTTCCTTTTACCTCAGGAGCTGGCTTGTACCTCTCGTGCTATCTCAACTCCTTGATCACCCTACAAACCTCTCATTTTAACAGCTTCCTGCCCTTTTTCTCCCACTGGTTCCAGCAGAATCCAACTAGAGCTTCTCTACCAAAGATATCCATCAAACCCCACTCAGGATTATTGTTCATGGATTTAGTAGATTGATATATTCTTAATCCCTTTAAAATTTTGGGTTTGCATTATCTCACATTAATCTGTCATAATATAATTTTTGGTAGCTCACTTGGCTATCCTCTCACAGGCCACTTAACTTAAGAGCTTAATAAAGTTACTTTTTTTTTTTTCTTTCATTATTTTCAATATCCCCGAGGTCAAGCACAAAGAATAACGAACGAACTATGAAAGCACTGAACAATGAGCACCACTATTTAGGCCTCAACAAGGTAGGTGTCCTTTTGTAGGATTCCCACATCTAGTCATAGAAAGGCAATGATTAATCTCAGAGATAAACTATAATATGGTAAAGCAGTGACATGGAAGAATATCAATTTTGTTTTTAACCATGCCTTGGAAAAGCACCAGAAAATTAAAAAATACGTGACAGCTTGTTGCACCAGCCAGATATTAAACCGCAAAGTCATTCCATATTTCCAATAGAGCCTTGGATCCAACACCTTCTTATGCTCCTACATGACATGGCATTACCAAAGCTATTATAGCCTATGGGTCACATTGATGGAATATTATGTACAACCACACATTTTGAAAGAAACTAAGGTAAATATGCTTTACTCTCCCTCAAGATAGATAGGGAACTTTTAAAGACTACCATTTCTCTAGACATTTTCCAGATGTTTCGGCCATATCAAGAATGCCACTAATAAAAAGATAACACAAATTCTATATTTTTCTACTCATATAAGCAACCAGCACCTCTCTGCAGAATCTAAAATTATGGAGATTAGATTCAAAATTGGGAGACAACATCTAATCATTATGTAATTTCACCTAGTAACCATTATAGATGAAAATGAATGCCATCTAATACCAAAACTTTTGATTGATCCATATCAAACCAGAAAATTTTTACACAGCAATTTAACATTTGAAAGCAAAATTTAGGACCAAACATACTTACGAATAAAAGATAATTCCTTTCAGAACAAAACATATATGAAACAAACAAAAGCGCAAGGAGCCATACCTCACAGATTAGCCTCCCCTACAAACTCAACCTCTCCATTGATGGCAACCGAACTCTGCGTGTAGAGAACAACTTCTAACGATTCCTTAAGCCCTTCAATCGCAAGGTTCTTCTTTGTCTGTGTAAAAGGATCATACAAGACCAACTGCCCCTCACTATTCTCCATGAACAGCTTCCCATTCTTCCAAAACCCCAATGGCCTTTCCAAATCCATGGGAGGCTCAATGCAAACAAATCTAGTCCACGACTCCTTGACACCAAATTCGAGCAAAACCCATATCTCCAAAGACATCTTTATATCCGTTAAAGCGTGAGGAAAAACCGCCATAGCAACACACCCGTTTAACTCCATCAATTGGTGACAAAAACCCAATGCATCTCGAGAGTACGGAAGCGGTGTCGTACGGAACATGTCGTCGGTGAAATCGAAAGAAATAATTTGACCGCCATCTTGCTCCGCCAACCATACGAAAACCCGACCCAAACCCAGAGACTGTGAATCGGCAAAAATACCATAAGGCTCGGGTAGGTCAAGCCGTATCCAACAACCACGGCTCATACTGTACACTCCCGCTAGCCGCGCAAACGTACCAGTGTTGCTCGCAACGAGACGAAGGCTAACCACCTTGAAGTCGCCGGACTTCGGGTCGAACCCGAACCCGACGCTGAAGGTATGAGGAGACAAGGGCGGGAGAGCCTTGAATCCTACAGATGGCGTGGTGGGGTTCCAGAGATAGCTGTCTTTGGTTTGGAAATTGTAGAGGCATAGTAACCCATTACAGGAAGCGACAAGCTTGAGGTAATAATTTCGTCTCATGACGAAACCAACGGGTCGTCCTAGAGGGAGATACATAGGGATCTGAGACACACAGTCGAGGGTCTCGTAAGAGAGGGAGTATAACACAAACTTTTGGGCGTTGGATTTGTCTGTGGCTTTGACGAGGATGGGAGGGGTTTTGGGTGGTGAGAATAGAGCGGTTGAGGAGGTTTGTAGAGAAGAAATCATGGTTTCCGATAAGAGCAAGCCAGGTCTTGGAGACGCACCTGAATCGGAGCAGGGATTTTGGCGGCAACCTCGAGAGGATTTCCACCAGCACGTCTGGAGGTAGAGAGGTTGACATTGTTTCTCCCAACTCCTGCTTTGCTCTGCTCAAGGAATAATATAACAAAAAGCACTCAAGACATAACTAAACAGGAAGTAGAACTTTTTGACGAAAATCAGAGACAAAAGCACCGAAAGCAAAGCTCTATTTTCAACGCAATTCGTAATTCATTTTGGTCGTATTTAAGGATCTTGCCAAACAATTGCATATTACTATGTTTGGTAGCCAAACTTAAAAAAAGACGAAAGAATTTAAGAAACCTCCTTTTAGCCTTCGACCGTTTCTAATGTATTTTAAAAACTTTTATTTTAAATTACTGAAATTTTAATTTTTTTTTATTTATCTTTATCTGTTAGGATTTAATGGTTCATTTAACAATGAATCTTCATGAAAAGGTGCCAAAATTTTAAAAATAGTTATTTTTTTAAGAAAAAAAAATTATAAAAATTTAGGCGTTTTATCAAAATTTAACAGAATTTACAAAAATACTCAATTTTTTTTTTATAATTTTATTTTTTTAAAAAACAAAAAATAAATATTTTGAAAAGTTCGGTAGCCTAAAATGAGAGTTTTTAAACATTAAAGGCATTTCAAAATGGCTAAAAGTTCATGAAGATTGTAACGCCTAGGAAATAATTAAGCAATTTATTACTTATAGTTCTTAAGCAATTCGAATTAATAAAATATAAATAATATTAATTAATAATAATACTGGTGTGATAATAGTATATAACAATATTATTTAATAATTATATTAAGAGAATTAGAATAAAAATATATTAAGCTAATGTTAATGAAATTAGAATAATGAAATAATAATAATAAGTCCCAAAGTAGTAAATGATTAATTGTAAGTGTAAATGGTAGTTAAATTAAATATGAGGTCAATTGTTAATTAACAAAATATAGAATTAATATAAGGTGGAGTAATGATATAAATCACCCTTCATGTCTATCTTGTGTCAACAAAAAATGACATGACTTTTAAAATTACCATTAGATCAAAAGTCAATAATGATCAATCATAAATTCAATGGTGATTTTAAAAGTCACATCATTTTTGGTTGACACAAGATAGATATAGAGAGTGACATATATAATTACTCTATAAGGTGATGCAATACTATAATTTATAAAAAATGTGAATTTAAACTAAAAATAAAATCTCTATTAGTTACATGTCAAATTATAATTGGCTATGGAAGATACCTTATCCATAGCATTATTAAGACAAAGACAACAAAAAGAGAAAGAAAAAGGAGAAAGGGCTAAGCTCTTACCCCAACGTCACCCCCTCCCTTTTCCCTTTATTTTCCTTTTCTCTTCTTTTCTCTTCCCTGCCTCTCTGTCACGCACGTCTCCCCCTCTTTTTTTCTCTTGTCTTTATTTTCTTTCTTCTCTTCTTGGTTCACGTAGCAGCAGCCCCTCTCCCCTCTCTCTTTCTTCCTCTTCAAAAATACTTATTATTTTAAGAAAAAAAAATTACAAAAATTTACATGTTGGTCAAAATTTAACAAAATTTGTAAAAATACCTACACCTGAATTTTTAATTTTTTTTTTATAATTTTTTTTTTTTTAAAAAAAAAAACATAGATATTTTGAAAATTTTGATAGAAAATCTTATCGAATTAAGGTAAATGAAAGAAATTAGTAGTTCAGTAGTCTAAAATGAAAATTTTTAAACATTAGAGGCATTTCAAAATGCTGAAAATTCATGAAAATTTTCTGAAGTTTCTCCAAAATGTAACCATACCTAACTTATAAGATACTTCAAACACAAGCCTTCTCTTATTCCTGTTCAACCAAAGGAGAATCCAGTATAAATCAGGTTTTTGTGCTCTCCAAATCAAACTAAGACAAAAACACTTGATTTATTCTTATTCTCTTCGAAGTTATTCGCATTCACTGACACATCATCAAATTGTATAATAGTCATAATAGTCTACTAAGTAATATTTACTCTAACAACATAAATTATTTAGTAATAATATTATATTAACATGATAAAATCAGGTGAAGGCCATCACAGTCTACAATGTTGCAAGTGCATGATACTATAAAACAGCTATGACTTTGTAGAGAAAGAAGTATAGACTACTAAATAGTATTAACACAGAACAAGATTTCTCTAGGAGAGGGAGCAACCAAAATGTCAAAAATACAAAACTCGCTACAAAAAAGTCTTGTTCAATTCAAAAAGATTCTCAAGATTTTAAAATGTCTAATTATGACATGCTGAATTCATATCACGGGAGCTACAGAAAAACCCCGAGGGTGAACCATTTAAGATATGCTGAATTCATATCTTAAAGAGACAATG
Source organism: Betula pendula (assembly GCA_900184695.1). NCBI lineage: Eukaryota > Viridiplantae > Streptophyta > Magnoliopsida > Fagales > Betulaceae > Betula > Betula pendula. The sequence goes on from FXXK01000426.1 coordinate 42,377, forward strand.
GTCAAGTGGGAGCGTGATAATTTATGGCACATGAAAAAAATAAGTGTTAGCAAGAAGTTTCAAGAAAAGTAAGACGTGCCATTAGTTGAGAGAGGCAGTGAGCTGCATTTTGTTTGTCCTAGTGGGCCGGTCTTTCTGGATGTTCAACTGGCTGGGTTCGCTTAGCTAAGTAGGGCTGATGGGATAAATTTTGGTGGGCATACTATTGAGTAGGCTACCTTGCAAAATGGGCTGTCTTTTGAAACCGCACCTTGTGAACAAGGTGCTTTGAAGAGGTGGGTAAACATAATGGATATATTAGATTAGTGGGCTTTGTAGTAAATGTGGGCTTCAGCCTTATGGGTCAAGTGGGCTTTAGTCTTAGTCGTTAAAGTGTGGGCTCAAAGCCAGCTGTATCTAAGCTAGCTGTTGACAACTGTAAGGAGTAATATAAGCCCATGAGTAAGGCTGAGTAGGTTACAAAAAGTATGATCCTTTTACTTTGTTTCTTGGAGCTTTGGTTAAGCTCGAATTAGCCCTAATATCAATACATAATCTTTTCAATTATCATATTATCTCATATTCATTCCATAATCAATCATCTCATTACACAATTACAAAATATAAATCCTAGATTATTACAATTGGTATCAGAGCAGTTCTGATCCATGGAAGAGGGAACAAAGATTTCAAAAATGTTCTACCAAGATAGGAATGCATGGATGCCTCATCATGTATAACGAAATGCAAGAATGCATTACCGTGAAGACAGAAATGCAAGGACGCCCTATTATGAAGATAGAAACGTAGAGAAGCAACAAGAAGAAAGTCAACAAAAGATATTGACAGAGGAGGAAGTGGTACTAATAAATCAAATTTGGGAGGACTTTCGGTAGATGCGTGAGGAAATACATGAGCTGCGTGAGGAAAGGCATGAAAACTTCCGCTAGATGTTCCGTGAATTGGATAATATGATGGAGATTTGTCAAGAACTTGAACAAGAAGAAGCAAAAGACGTGCAAATCCAGAAAATACCTAACCCATTAGAAGGTGTCAACCATCAAACAACAGAAAGCTTCGATGATCTTAGCAAGAATGGCGTCCTCAACGAGGAGTTTATAGATCGGATTCAAGAGATCAAATCCATGGAATTTACAAAGCTAGATCCAGTTTCTAAGAAGGTGGAGTACAACTTGAAAAATCAAGATACCATGAAATGGAGTTTCGGGAAAGTTCTTTCAAACAGGAAGAAGCTATATTGCCATGCGGAGAAGATGTTTGATAAAACGTTGGAAAGAAAGTTGGCTGATGATATCTTCTTTCTTTAGTGTGGAAGGTGGAGTTTTGATCCAGGAATTAGGAATCGTTTGTCGGCATCAATCTCTCCCTCGACCCATCAATTGAAGTTGTTGAAGAATTTTGTGGTTTTGAGGCACAGATGGCATTGGAAGTTTGGACTCAAGCTTCCAAGCTCACTCATGATTCACGCCTTAATCGATTCACGCAGGGGTGCGGGTGGGTGCATGTGTGTAGAGATGATTGTAGAATTAATGACAATCAAAAGTGCAGAAATGAAACAGTTCAAAACTAGTGCAACCGTGCAAGAAAATTGTTCAAGAAAGAGGCATGGTTATTATCCAAGACTGTTCCAAGATCGTAAAAAGAAGCTTAAGGGCTCCACTTTTGACACTAAGGAGTGCTCGGTCATCAACATGGAAGACAATGGAAAGTCAAGAGTCAAGAGGCTTGTCTTTTCATTTACCTCACCCATTATCATTTTTCAATGCCTCGACTACCACACAAATTTTTTATTCATCATTTCCAAGATTGTAATCGATGCTTTGGGCTGCTTCGAGGCGAGATGGCATGGTTGGATTCAGCATTGCATTTCCACGGTTCATTTTTCCATTCTCATTAATGATTCGCCTTTAGGGTTTTTCTGTAGCTCCCGTGGTCTACGACAGGAGGATCCTTTGTCTTTATTATTGTTTGTGGTTGTTATGGAGGCTTTAAGTAGGATGATGTCTTCGACAGTGAAGAGTGGATTGCTATATGGGTTTTTGGTGGGTTCCAGAAATCATGAGGCAATGATAGTATCACACTTGTTGTTTGCAGATGATACATTGATTTTTTGTGAGCCCAATGTAAAACATTTTCGTGATTTGAGGTGCTTGTTTCTATGTTTTGAAGCGATTTTGAGCTTGAAAATAAACATATCTAAGTTCGAGATTGTTCTAATAAGCGATGTGGGGGATGTAATGGGATTGGCTAGCATTCTTGTGTGTGGTGTGGTTTCGTTGCTGATGAAGTATTTGGATTTTCCTTTGAGTGCTCATTACAAGGCTTCCACTATTTGGAGCACTATTATTAAAAGGATGGAGTCTAGATTGGCAGGTTGAAAGAGGTTGTATTTATCAAAGGGAGGAAGGTAAACTTTGATCAAAAGCACCCTCTCTAACTTACCAACTTGTTATTTGTCAATTTTCCCTATTCCAATATGAGTGGCTAATCAACTGGAAAAACTTAAGAGAAACTTTCTGTGGGGAGGTATGGGTGATGAATTTAAATTTCATTTGGTGAATTGGTCAAAAATATGTACGCCACAAATGGCAAGGGGTTAGGGGTGAGAAATATGGATCAGTTTAATTGAGCCTTGTTGGGTAAGTGGTTGTAGAGATTTGCTACAGAAATGGATGCTTTGTGGAGGAAGGTGGTGGATATTAAATATGATAGTATGATGGGAGGTTGGTGTTCAGAGGAGGTAGGGGGCCCATATGGGGTGGAAGTGTGGAAATGTATAAGGAAGAGGTGAGATGGTTTTGCTAATCACGTGAGATATGAGGTAAGAGATGGCTCTAAAGTGTTGTTTTGGCATGATGTTTGGTGTGGGAAACGACCTTTGAAGACTCTCTTTCCCGAGTTGTTCACTATTGCTTGTGATAAGGATGTGTGGATAGCGGAGACTTTGCAGGTCCAAAATGGATTCATTCATTGGAATGTTCTATTTATTCAACCTGTGTATGATTGATAGGTGGAAGTGCTTTCTAGTTTCTTGTAAGGTCCACGTTTACTTGGAAGGGTATTTGAAAAGTTAAGGCTCCCTCAAAAGTGGCATTTTTTGTGTGGACTGTGACTTTAGGGAAGATTTTAACCTTTGATAATTTGCGGAAGAAGAATATTATTGTGATGGAGTGGTGTTATCTGTGTAAGAAAAGCGGAGAGTCTATAAAAAATTTATTCCTTCAATGTGAGGTTACTTTAGAGATGTGGAATGTGTTTTTTCAATTATTTAATGTTGCTTGGGTTATGCCTCGCAGGGTCAGTGAGTTGTTGGGTTGTTGGAGTGAACAAATGGGTAACCGTGAGGCGTTGCATTTGTGGAGGTTGGCTCCTTTGTGTTTGATGTGGTGTCTTTGGCGCGAGAGGAACGCAAGAAGCTTTGATGATCGTGAGATTGGCTTGTTAGAATTAAAGAGGCTGATGTTGCAAACATTGTATATATGGAGAGTGGTCTAAAATATTACGCATGTCTCTGTTTTTTTCTGGATTTTTAGATTTATCTTCTTATTTTTCTATGAGTTAGGAGTTCTCTTGTATACTTCTTATGTATTATGGTTGCGTCTCTCTGCGCTTTGATCGAATATATATTACTTATATATATATAAAAAAAAAGAATAGTAGGGGAGGAGGTTTCTGAGTCTTGTCAAAAGTTCTACTACCTATTTAGTTATGTCTTTGAGTGCTTTTTGGTTATTACTATGTTTGGTAGCCAAACTAAAAAAGAATGAAAAAAATTTAACCATACTTGACTTATAAGAAACTTTTGCCCTAGCCTTCTCTAGTTCTTGGTCAACCAAGGAGAATAAATTTTTTAAGGATATGGTGTAAATCAGGTTTTTGTGCTCTCCAATAAAAAATGGACACTTCAATGTATCACCCCAAATGAGACTAAAACGAAAACACATGATTTTTTCTTATTCTTTTCAAAGTTTTACTCATTGACAAAAACTCCACTTTTCAAGTTCAAGAGACGAATGCCATCNGTCTTTGAGTGCTTTTTGGTTATTACTATGTTTGGTAGCCAAACTAAAAAAGAATGAAAAAAATTTAACCATACTTGACTTATAAGAAACTTTTGCCCTAGCCTTCTCTAGTTCTTGGTCAACCAAGGAGAATAAATTTTTTTAAGGATATGGTGTAAATCAGGTTTTTGTGCTCTCCAATAAAAAATGGACACTTCAATGTATCACCCCAAATGAGACTAAAACGAAAACACATGATTTTTTCTTATTCTTTTCAAAGTTTTACTCATTGACAAAAACTCCACTTTTCAAGTTCAAGAGACGAATGCCATCGCCTTGCAACAAAATGATGATCAAGGGACCTTATGCGTAGAAGGAGGCAGTGTAGTGGCTTCGGCTGATTTTGGAAGTGGCATTCGACAGAAGAGGCGGTTGTAGGTAGATCCGGTGGTATCTAAAAAGGAAGAGCAATAGTGCCCCTTCTGTCAATGACAAATGATGGGTTGGCCGATTCGGTGTTTTTGTGTTTATTTTATTGTGTTTCAAATTGATGTATCAAATTATTATTAGATGCCGAAAATGAGAGGATTTACACAACATCCGGATTGAAATTATTCTCTTTCTTTTTGGTGCTTAAAATAATAAAATTTGAACTCAAGACATATACTCTCCTGTGACTATTGATTATTGTTATACATGTTGCAAGTGCATGATGCTATAAAACAGCTATTACATTGTAGGGAAGGGGTTATAGACTACAGACCAACGAAACATTTTAAAACAGAACAAGATTTCTCTTGGAGATATCAAACAGGAAAAAATAAATGTTTCATTACACACAAGCATTGGAGTTCACCATTCCATAAGAGATATTAGTATTCAGTCGATGTCGTTCATGAAGCCCAACCGCTGACCAAGCCACCTGGTGATTTATTTCCTTCTCAGCAGACTCTTTCTCTCTGTTCGAAAAAAATAAAAAATAAAAAACAAGCAAAATTGTTAGTTATATCGTGGTATCTAGAATCCAGCCAGCAAAAGTACTCTACCATCAAAAAAGAAATTGTATAAGTCGCTTCATGTGTTTCAAAATTTCCGGCAGATATTCTAAATCAAGAGTTTTTACCCGGATTTAATCTTAAAGCTGCAAAAGATGTTCTACATCAAGATGCAAAAAATTTAGTTTCCAAGCAAATGTTTGGAAGAAAAGTAATTCTTCTTCTTTCTTTTATTTTATTTTATTTTATTTATTTATTTATTTATTTTTATTTTTTATTTTTTATCAAAAGCGATATGAACTTAACTCCTGAATTCTTTTTCATAAATTTCTTTAGGAGAGGGAGCAACCAAAATGTCAAAAATACCAAACTTGCTACAAAAGAGTCTTGTGCAATTCAAAAAGATTCTCAAAATTTTAAAATGTCTGATTATGAATTTGTTCAAAAGTTATAGCCTTGGCCAAACAAGTTCATCCAACAATCCTCCAAGACTTCCAAACACTCCTGAACCAAAACCTTTTTTCAAGATTGACTATTAACCAGCTCAAAGTTTGACCTAAAGTTTTGGGATTCCTCTTTCCCAAATCTTTTCCAATGGCCAACCCTATCCAAAACACCAGAATCATCCAAAACTTCTTCAAAACCTCCAATCCTTTTCCAAACTAATAGTCTCAAACTCAACAACCCATTTGAACGCCCATTCTACAACTTTTTTCCAAACTAATACCTCCAAAGACATCTTTATATAAGTAAAATCATAAGGAAATACCGCTATTATAGCCTATGGGTCACATTGATGGAATATTATGCTATTTATCAGAAGAAAAAAAAACTTATGACCAACCACACATTTTGAAAGAAACTAAGGTAAATATGCTTTACTCTCCCTCGAGATAGGGAAATTTAAAAAGACCACAATTTCTCTAGACATTTTCTCGATGTTTCGGGCATATCAACAATGCCACTAACAAAAAGATTCACTCAAATTCTACATTTGTTTACTCATATAACCAACCAGCACCTCTCTGCAGAATCTAGAATTATGGAAATTAGATTCAAAATTGGGAGACAATATCCAATCATTAATTAATTTCACCTGGTAACCATTATAGATGAAAATGAATGCCATCTAATACCAAAACTTTTGATTGATCCATATCAAACCAGAGTCAACAAAATGGCTCTTTAAGAAAATTTCTACACAGCAATTTAACATTTGAAAGCAAAATTTAAGAACCAAACTTACTTACGAATAAAAGATAATTCGTTTCCGAACAAAACATATATGAAACAAACAAAAGCGCATGGAGCCATACCTCACAGATTATCCTCCCCTACAAGCTCAACCTCTCCATTGATGGCAACCGAACTCTGCGTGTAGAGAACAACTTCAAACGAGTCCTTCAGCCCTTCAATCCCAAGATTCTTCTTGGTCTGTGTAAAAGGATCATACAAGACCAACTGCCTCTCTCTATTGTCCATGAACAACTTCCCATTCTTCCAAAACCCCAATGGCTTTACCAAATCCATGGGAAGCTCAACGCTAACAAATCTAGTCCACGACTCCTTAACACCAAATTCGAGCAAAACCCAAATCTCCAAAGACATTTTTTTATTCGTAAAATCGTAAGGAAAAACCGCCATAGCAACATACCCGTTTAACTCCATCAATCGGTGATAAAAACACAATGCATCTCCAGAAAACGGAAGCGGTGTCGTACGGAACACCTCATCGGTGAAATCGAAAGAAATAATCTCAGCGTCATCCTGCTTCACTAACCATAAGAAAATCCCACCCAAAGCCACAGTCTGTGAATGGGCAAAAATACCACAGGGCACGCGTATGTCAAGCAGTTTCCAAGAACCGCGGTTCATACTGTACACTTCCGCTATCCGCGTTGCCGTACGAGTGTTGTCGTTCGCAACGTGACGAAGGCTAACCACCTTGAAGTCGCTGGACTTGGTGTCGAAGCCGAACCCAATGCTGAACGGACGGACATCTATCCCGTAGAGAAAAGGGTGAGGAGACAAGGACGGGAGAGCCTTGAATCCTACAGACGGCGTGGTGGGGTTCCAGAGATAGACGTCTCTGGTTAGGAAATTGTAGAGGCACAGTAACCCATTAGAGGAAGCGACGAGCTTGAGGTAAATATATTCTCTCTTGCGGAAACGAACGGGTCCTAGAGGGAGATTTTCTGCAGGGAGATTTTCTGGAGGGAGATTCATAGGGATCTGAGACACACAGTCGAGGGTCTCGTAAGAGAGGGAGTAGAACACAAACTTTTTGGGGTTCCATTTGTCTGTGGCTTTGACGATGATGAGAGGAAGAGGATGGGTGGGGTTTTGGGTGGTGAGAACAGAGTGGTTGAGGGGGTTTGTAGAGAAGAAATCATGGTTTCCGATAAGAGCTAGCCAGGTCTTGGAGACGCACCTGAATCGGAGAAGGGATTTTGGCGGCAACCTCGAGAGGATTTCCACCAGCACGTCTGGAGGTAGAGAGGTTGACATTGTTTCCCCAACTCCTGCTTTGCTCAATTCCTCTGCTCAAGGAATTATAATTGTTTGGCAAGATCCTAAATACCACAAAAATCAATTACGAATCGTGCCGTGTTAGTTAGGGAGGTACTACAGCTTTCAAAATTAAATGTGATCCAAGTATAAAAGGAATGGTTTAAGTACTAAATCCGCCCCACTCCCCCCAAATTAAATGTGATATAAGTATAAAAGGAATGCTTTAAGTAACAAATTTTTTACTTTAAGAGGTAGTATCAAAAAGATGCGGAGTTTATTTAGTGAACAGAATCAAAACAATTAAGCAAAAGAAATGCTAGGGTACCAATGGATAAGCTCCACATTATTTTGGTACCCATCTCTTGGTAAAAAATTTGGTATCCATAGCATTTTTCAAAGTATAAAGAATAATGTAAATGTTTTTTAAGGAATGGTTAAACACATTTTTGGTACTTTTGGCTTGCGTCATTATCAAACAGCTATTTCGGTTTCAAAAAGTATCACAGGTGGTACTTATAGTTAATATAACTACCAAGTTAGTACTCCCGTCAAGATTTCATCCAAAAAATTAACAGAGCGACACCTCATCACCTCTAATTAGCCGACACATGTCCAAATCGACAAATATGCATTCCACATCATAATGTCCCTATGGTTTCCTTGCCACATCAGATATAAAATATAATAAAATAATACTTAATAAAAAAAACAAAAACAAAAATAAAACAAAAACAAAAAACAATATATATGAAATTAAGATTTTTGAAGTAGCGGTAAAGGATTTCAATAAAATAGGGCAATTACCCTTTAGGTTTTGAAATGCATATTACACACTTGGGGTTTTGAAATACCCCATTGACACCGATGAAGTGATTTTCCCCCACCGCCGCTCGATTCGACCACGATTCTGGTGGTTTGTGCCTCGAATCCGCTTGTTTTTAGTTGTCAAAGAGCTTGATTTGTTGGCTTGTTGGTTGTCGTCGCCGGTGGAGCCACTCGTGACCCATTCGCACGCCTCTTCTAATCAAATTGAAAGGTAATCACTTGTGACCACTTCACACAGTTTGGTTCCTTCTTTTATTGTGGAAATGGAGTTATAGGAACCCTCATACGTTCCTTCTTGTGTACTGTGTTTAGGATATAAAAAGTTACTTCATTTGTTTATGGGTCATAGTTTGCGATATGTTGTGTTTCAAGATTTTTCTGTCAGTTTAAGGATTGTATATGTTTTTGTATGGCCCGTATATCAGCTATTGTTGTCGGTAGATTTTAGATGTGGTGCTTAGAGTATGTTATCAAGCGAGTGGGTTAAATGGTAGGTTGGTTTTTTAAATCGCATTCATTTTGTTTTTTCCCCAAAAGTTTGATACTTTTGTTGATATTCTGTTCGAAATGGTATACTTTTTTGTTTGTTGTCAGCAGTTCCAACTTTAAAAGTAAAGTTTACAAAACAAAACAAAAAAAAAGTGTCTATAGGATGTCATTGTCCCATTGACATTTTTGGTAGCCCTATGTGCTCCATTGACTTTGTTAAAGTAGGATGTCATTGTCCCATTCACTATTGATAAATGCTTACTTTAATGCACAATGAATTTGTTGATTAGTTAGGTTATTTGTCAACTGAGTACCTTTGTCTCACATAAATTGTTTTGTTTATGGTCA
>FXXK01000426.1:51570-80758 GCA_900184695.1 Betula pendula
TAAATTTAGACTATTTATGCATGGTGCAGAAATGGCGAACTCGACGGTGGATATATTAATTTATCATGGTAAGTCTATGTCTAGAAAACACTTAGAATATGTGGGAGGAGATGCTCTGAATATCCCGAAAATAGATGTGGAACGCCTATGTTACTGGGACATTTCTACTGTAGTGCAGGACCATCTGGGTTATAAAGACGATGGTGAAATGTTTTACAAATTCAATGAAGAAGGTTACGAGGGTATTCATTCCTTGAAAATAGACAACGGCATAATTAAAATGCTCAATGACTTGGTGACCAGTAGAAGACGTAAGTTGCACATAGATGTAGAGCATAAAATTGATGAGCCTACACCAGTTGAAATTCAACAGTCACCTTTGCTTCTAACTCAATCGCCTGCTGATGAAGTAATTGATGAGTACGAGTTTAGAGAACAGACTCTAGACCCGCCACCACCGACTCCATAAAAGTCTACACCATCTACAGCCTTGCATACAGAGGGTGACATCCATCTTAGCGATTTTGACGTAACAGACAACGATGAGCCGTAGATATCTAATGGAAGAAGTGATAAAGTGACAAAGGCTGCTAGGGAGGCTACAACAAAATGGTTTTAGCCATAGGCAAGTGCATCGTCATCTTCGAAGAAGACGGGAGGAGATGAGGCTGACTGGCAAGATGGAGATGAGTACCATCCGAATAATGAAGAGCTAATGAACTTAGATAGTGAAAATGAAGCTGACGAAGCTGACATAGGGTCATCTAGACGCCTTCAAAAGAAAAAGGGTTATCCATAGTGGAATGTTTCACATGACTTGTCAAAAAATGTTTTGTTGAAGCTGGGGTTGAGGTTTACATGCCCCTCTGACTTTAAGGATGCACTGAGATTATATGCAATACAACAAGGGTTCGACTATACCTTCTTGCACAATGATAAGAAACGGGTATCCATTATATTTTGTAAAAAAAAAAAATGTGGCTGGAGAATACATGCGTCTTGGATGAATAACAAGAGTGCGTTCCAGATAAAAACATTGTTCGACATTCACAACTGTGGCAAGCATCACAAGAACAAAGGGCAACAATAAAATGGGCGGCGAAGAAAGATTTGAACAACTTTCAAGGCTAGCAAGATTGGAAAGTATCTGCACTAAAAGAGCAGATTAGAAGGGACTAAGATTAATTTTACCTTATTGAGCTCCCACCGTGCAAAGAGAATGGCATTAGATATAATCAATGGAATACATCACGAGCAATATAAACACACAAGGGAGTATGCACTGGCATTGATGAAGTAAAATTCTAGTACCTCCGTTTACATACAAAGGGATGGTATATTCTTCCAAAGAATGTATGTTTCTTTGGACGCGTGTAAAAAAGGATTTTTGGCTGCATGCAGGCTCATGATTTGCTTGGATGCTTATTTTGTAAAGAGTGAGTTTGGTGGACAGTTACACGCTGCCATTGGTCAGTATGCTAATGATGATCTATACCCTATTGCGTTTGCTATTTGTGAGTTCGAGTCAAGAGCTATATGGACCTGGTTTATTAGTACCCTATTGGCGGACCTCGAGGGTGAACGTGAATATTTGTGGTCATTCATGTCGGATTGACAAAAGGTATCAATGTTTATTGCGTTATTGTTAATTATATGCTTAATTATTTAATTATATAATTATATGCTCAATTGTTTACAAAACATGCTTAATTTTATGAATCTTGACTTAATCAAAACCCTTTTACATATAGGGATTACTTGATGCCTTGGAAGTTTTGATACCTAGTAATGAGCACATGTTTTGTGTAAGGCATTTGCATGCGAACTTCAAGAGTAAAGGATTCAAGGGCTTAGCATTTAAGGATGCTTTTTGGTCTGCGGTTGGGGCTTCAAATGAATCACAATTCAAGAACTGCATAAATGTTATCAAGGGTATGGATGTAGAAGCCTTTAACTATCTGGACAAGATTAACCCAAAGTTGTGATCAAGACATGCGTTTAGCACCCATAGTTGTAGTGACATTTTGACAAACAACGTTGCGGAGTCGTTTAATGTATGGATCCTTGAAGCAAAGGACGAACCTATTCTGACTATGACGGAGTTGATAAGGTGGCAACTTATGAATAGATTTGATTAGAAAAGAACTAAAGCTCAGAAGTCTACTAATCTACAAATCGGCCTTAGGATTATGAAAAAATTGAAGCGAAACAAGATGTTATCAAGTGACTACATGTCTGGTTGGCGTAACAATCTTTCTTTTGAGGTTGACCACATGTAGGAGCCTAGGAAGGTAGTCAACTTGGACACAAAAAGTTGTGGATGTGGTAGGTGGCAGTTGAATGGTATTCCATGTCCTAATGCATGCTCTGCTATATATGAGAATTGAGAAATTTCAGAGTCATACATCAGTAGTTGGTACTTGATGCAGACGTATGCCTCTTCATATGCCCCGGAGATTCACCTTATGCCTGGGCCTACTGAATGGCCTGTTGACAATAGTGCTGAACCTATAGAACCCTCCATCATTAAGAGACAAAGGGGTACGCCCAAAAAAAATTGAGAAAGAGAGGGCCTGACAAAAATGATCTAACCAAAATTATTAATGTGACTCGCTGGAGATATGACATAACTTGTGAACATTGTGGTTAAAAGGGTCATAATGCTAGAAGCTGCAAACAACCACAAAACCCTAACAAGAAGAAGTGGCCTAAAAGGATTAGGAGTAGGAATCCTACAACTTCAACTGCTGTGAGTTATTGTAAACTGACCTAATCATATCATTTTTATGAAATTCAATATATTAACGCTGTTTATCACTATGTTTTGACAAGATGGAGATTCACCTTCAATATCGGCTATTCAAACTACCGAACCCGCAGAGACTGGACAGGTTGGTTGTCTTAATATTAGCAATAAAATATTTGTTAATAAATTCACTTTGTTGCCCACTAATTATGTTATGTTGGCAGCATCAACCTCAACACGTAGACATGCCACCAACATCATCAAATCTGAATGGGCATAGGGTTAGAATGTCAAAAAAGGGAACAAGTGTGAGTAACTATATTAATTTGTGAATGATGATTTAAAATGTGGAATGTAATTTGATTTTCACTATTTTTTTTCAAACGAGTCTTATTGTTATAACTAGGAAGCTCGCAACTCATGGAAGCATGTAACATAGGATTAAAAACGTACTCAACCAGCAGCAACTCAGTAGGAATGTGGTAGTTTTAATAACAACGAAAGTTGAGTAGTTTTTTGTGACAGTGGAAGCATGTGTTTTGATGTTTTCGTGTATTTTGAATAGTGACATGGACCATGTGTGTTGATGGATTTCATGTATTTTGATGTTTGACATAGACATGTGTTATGATGGTTTCATGTATTTTGATGTTTGACATGGTTTCATGTGTAGTAAAGTTTCATGTAACCAAATGAATGGTACCCTAAACAGTTTTTGTGCTGGTTTATTTTATGAAATGAACATAACTTAGACAATTTGATTGATGGTTTATTTTATAGAATCCTTTATACAGTTTGTGTGATGATTTTAGGTTGCCATTTGAGCAATTTATTCAACGCAATGGCATTGGTGTTAGTACATGTCTTTTATGCCGCATTCGTATAAATTATTGTACTCATTTCAACATCAACACAAGATGTTCTATTACTTAAAGGCAGAGTACATATTACAAAAGTCAAACAAGTCTATTATACAACAAGTTATACAATGAGAGTAATACAAACAACCAGCAGTGACAATATCAAAGCAATTATTAAAAATTGCTCTCTTAACCTATATGTGTCATTTTCCTTACAAAAATGATCAACCTTTTTAGTGTATACGTCAGCTTCATCCTCCAATTATTTAACCTTTGCCATGTAATTGCAATTTTTCTTGTTAACAATATTAACCATTTCCAGAAATGTGTCATTTTCATTCTCCAAGTTGTTAATATTTTTCAAAAGCTCAAGTAACACCTCTAAACTCCTCTCACTAGTTGGAGGGTCCCTCTAATGGAAATTCCAACAAGCTAGAGTTCTCTGCATGTTGGTGAAATCCCAACCCCCCCCCCCCCAAGAACCCATTAACATGTTAAAATATTAACAATAAATCTGAACTCCAATACTAAAAAATCTAGTTTTTTCATATTCTATAAAATTACCGTTTTTGGGTCATAGTGGGAGCACCCCCAAAATCTTATGGCTGGGTTTTCATCAGTCCATGAGGTCTTCAATGGTGCAAGTTATCTGTACTTACAAACACACGATTCCATACTATACCCAACAAATGAAGACCTAGATGATGATCTTGACTACAGTGACCCAAAAATCCACAAATCAGCATGTCCCTCATATACCCATAGCTGGTCAACTAGTATATATAACAAATTAAGCATAACTAACCTTATATTTACCACGCCCAGATGACATTATGTGTGGTCTGCAAAGACAATGAAATCACCTGAACTGATACAATAGATGCAGTCGACTAGGGCGGAGCTGTAGAGACAGCTGCGATCAACTTAGGCGAAGCTACAGAGACAGATGCGATCGACTGGGGATGATATCACAAGCTACGCGGCCGACTAAGGAAGAAGATGAAGGAAAACCCCAACATCTCTCTCGGGCATTTCATTTCGGAAGAAATGGTTCACTAAGGTTCAAAGTATTTTGTTGGGATAAAATATCCCTTTTTATTATGGGCCCACATGCTTGACACGTGTAGGGCCAAGATACAATTTTGACAAAAGGCGAGATCTCTTTATATAGAAAATGAGAAGACCATTTGAGGGGGATTTTTCTCCTCTCTCTCTCTCTTGGACAGGAGCTTTCCATGAGAGCTTTGACTCACTGGTTCTCTCTAGAATCCTATTTTATTTCCCTCATTTTATATAAACATACTAACTTAAGCATCGGAGGGTCTTCGGCTCCGGCCGAGGACATTCTGATGACTTCTTTATTTTGCAGATATATCTCTCTCATGCTAAGGGAGCCTACTCTCAATTCAACCACACACTGATCGCTAGGGTCGTTGGCCCATGAAGGAAGACGACCTAAAAATAACACCAACAATTTGGCGCCGTTTGTGGGAACGACAGTTTCTCATCCCTAAAAACATTTCTCTGTCAGCAAAAAAAAAAAAAAAGCTTCAGCAGCTATTTGACCAAGAGGACATGGAAGACAAACTTCGGGTGTACATGAAGAAATAGAAGGAAGAAGAAGAAAGAAGTACGAAAAGATAGAAAAAAATCTGTGAAATAAATGCTATTATCAAAAGAAGACAATCCATCAGCAGAATTACTGTGCATCTCTCACATCTCTATTTCTTTTATTATATTTCATTCATTCATTAATAGTGCTTGACAAAATAGCCTATACTAGTGGGCTTATCTTTATGCCGACTATTCTTATAAAATTAAGGGCAAGTTAGTCTTTTTACCTGAACTTAGCCTATGTAAGAGGCAGCTAAAAGACAGAAAAGACGTCATGTCATAAGAAAAAAAAAACAAAAAGCAATTGGGGGAAATGAACTGACAGATCGCTCCTCAACTACTGGATTGCCCTTCTTGGGCTACATTGTTCCAAGTTGCTGAGTTGAGTCCCAGTTCCCGAGCTGGGTCAATCCACGTCCAGCATCACTCATTCATGCCTTGGCAAGATAGGTCTATATACTGTCACTCCTGCATATACATTAACATGTGGTTAAATATTTTATGTTTTTAGAAAATTTTCTTTACAATGAAGGAAATGGTGGGTCACGTGGGCACATGGGAGACATTACTTGCTTTTTAGAAAAGTTTTGACCACCATTCACTTATTGGCTATTTACTTTGAGGAATATGGGCTTTGAAAAGTCAAAGCATGGCAATCTTCTTTTTTATATATAATATTGGCTCTTTAAGCAAAGTTTGACCCACGTAGCTTAAAGGCTTGAACAAGAGGAGCCTTTCCTCTTCTTGATTTCCGTGCATCTACTGCAAGGAATTAATATATATATTTGCAGCCCTCATTTTTTATTGAGTTTTCTAAAAAGAAGTGTTCGCATTATCACTTCTATTTGCAGTGTACGAAGCTGGCAGAGGTTATTTACTATACGCATAAGCTTCGGCGTCACTCGTCAGGCCCGAACCTTGCTTTTGTGAATGATGAGGTGTTTTTTTTTTAAAAAAAAAAAAAAAAAAAAAGGAAAGGCGAAAGCCAATAATCCTCTACCGACCATCAGATGTTCCCAACCTTCCACCTTCGGCTGGGTGGAACTTTCCAACCCTCCTCATTTATGAGCAATGTTGTCCCATGCTAGGTGCCCTCAACCCATCGTCAAAGGATGCAGTGGTGCTGCGAGCCTACAAAGGGGTTTTGTTCAAGCAAGGCTGGAGGAGAAGGACTTGGTTCTTCAGCAGCCAACCTTTCTCGGAATATTGATTTACTCCAAGAAGAAACTCGGTTTCAAGCAGCCTCCTACAATTTGTCCTTTTGAAGAAAGAATAGCACACGAAAATTCTGAAGAGCAAGAAACTTATAATTTTCCCAACCTTGAGCTGTGAATTCCCAAACATGGAGGTCGCTCCCCAAGCTTCTTCCTCGACCATCAAGATTTTTCCCGACCTTGAGTTATCTTCCAAATCAAGAAGCTCAGCCGAGAAGGGGGAGGGCTACACGTTGCTTCTCTGAAGATAAGAATAAAAAGTTGGAAGATAGGTGGACCACCAACCAAGCCACACATAGAAGTACGAAAAGGAAAACCATATGGCTTATCCTTGACTTTTTAAAAAAAGAAGAAGAGTAAATGGAATAGAAGGAAAGAGGCAAGAAAGACAAAAGATGGGATTTTCCCCAACTACAATTAGAGATAAAACAAAGAGAGACCTCACCAAAACAGAAGCTACTGTCATAGGCTCAAAGAACTGATGCAAAATGCTCGGAATCCAATCTCCACCATTCACAATGAAGGTTCACATGTCATGAACATCCCTGTCAATTTTCAGCCCAATTGGACGACAAACGCTCGTCGATCGGAATTGTTTATCAATACTAGATGGAGTTTCCAGATTCTGATTTTTTAGAGCTCTTCTCCTCTTCTCTCCTGCGGCAGCGCTCTCCCTTCTCTCTTTGCAACAACAAAGATATAGAGCAGGAGGTAGTAATGGGATGTGTTTTAAATTTATATCTATTGGGTCTCACCGACAATGAAGTGGTTTTGTCTCAGCTCTGCATGTCTGCTACAACTACAAAAAAGTATTGCGTAGCTTTTCAGAAAATTTGAACTCCTATTCACTTNTGTCATAGGCTCAAAGAACTGATGCAAAATGCTCGGAATCCAATCTCCACCATTCACAATGAAGGTTCACATGTCATGAACATCCCTGTCAATTTTCAGCCCAATTGGACGACAAACGCTCGTCGATCGGAATTGTTTATCAATACTAGATGGAGTTTCCAGATTCTGATTTTTTTAGAGCTCTTCTCCTCTTCTCTCCTGCGGCAGCGCTCTCCCTTCTCTCTTTGCAACAACAAAGATATAGAGCAGGAGGTAGTAATGGGATGTGTTTTAAATTTATATCTATTGGGTCTCACCGACAATGAAGTGGTTTTGTCTCAGCTCTGCATGTCTGCTACAACTACAAAAAAGTATTGCGTAGCTTTTCAGAAAATTTGAACTCCTATTCACTTTCATTTTCTATTTGCAACTCTTTGCTTTGGGGAACGTCCATCTCAATTTAAAAAAGAAGAGGTGGTAAGAAGTACATGGCTACCAATCAACCCCATGCAGCAGGTAAAGTATGGACCACTTTTATAAAGAGGTGAATTATTATTTTCTTCGCTTTGTCATCTTGCTTCTTTAAAGTATGTGCTCCCAAATAGAGAAAAAGATGACCTTGCCATTAGCATGAGGGCATGCAAAGATCTATTAACTTCTTGCATAAATGCAAAAAAGGATGATCATATACCTCATCCTTTGACTTTTCAAAAGAGCAAAAACGCAACAATGAGGTATTATTTAACTTTTCAAAAAATCTGGAACATTTCTTGACCCTTATTCATTATTTGCCTTGAAAGATAGATATCTCACCAAAAACAAAAGAGCAGCTTGGTTTTAGTGTGTGCAGAAAACATTCCAAACGTTCTAACAAAAGGGAAGATCGCGTCAAGCCTCATGCATTAAAGAAGTCCACTTCGGTCAACACTCAAGAGAACTTTCCAAAAAAGTCGTAAATGTTGACTCAAAGCCTCCTGATATTTCTGAGGCTAGCAAGAAGAAAGAAGAAAAAGGCATTGATCGGTTCTGTGTCTTTAAATAATCATAAAAATCATTTTTTGTGTTTTTTGGTGTACTTTCCTGCAGAGATGTTCACATAGAGCTTCTCCAAACCAGAGGCTTCAAGACTATGCTCGGTAATTTCGTAGAAAAGGGCCCTAGTCCCTTGATTTTCAAGAAAGAGAAGGTTGTGCCGATGGTGAAATTTTCCGACCCTCCTCATGGTTCTCAAAATTTTTTTACCCGAACCTCATGGTTCTAAAAAAAATTTCTTGAACCTCCAAGTTCCCAAAAACTTTTTCCGAACCTCCGGGTTCTCAAAAATTTTTCCTGAACCTCTAGGTTTTCAAAATTTTTCCCGAACCTCTGGTTCCCAAAAATTTTCCAAGCTCTGAAAGGTCACGCAAATCCCTTTGCCCTCGAATGAAAAAGAAGTCGGAAAGATGCGTAGTCGCATTCTTTACTTTTGTCACTTCTCTTTCATATTGCTATATTGCTTTCCTGACAATAGGCATTATCTGCTAAATAATAAAATGTGAAATTCACATGCTTTTCATGAGCAACGTCAAAATTTCACTGAAAAAGCCCTGGAGTTAGTATTGCTATCTTTTGGGCATTTTGGATATGGGTTTTGGTTTTATGGGTAAGATTTTAGGATGATTTCTTGAAGAACCCGAATGGGTTGCTATTGTCATTCTTTTGAATTTTCTGTGTTTTAACCGAATCAGTGTTTGAAATGGGAATTTTGTATAGCTTTGATTTTGGTGAGGACCGAATGGGTTTGATTTCCTATATGATGTTTTTATCAAATTGCCTTGTTTTGATGGTTTGACTTGAGTACTTTAAACTGTATACTTTTGGGTTTTCAAATGGGTTTTATGGGAATGATTTGCTGATTTTGATTCACTAATACTATGAGGATTTATGTGATGACTTTTGGGGCTAGCCGAGAGGCTGATTTGAGTGCTATGATTGTTCTGATTTTCACTATACTCAGATTGTGTGTTCTGTTTTTTAAGGATTTTGATGGATTATATATATATATATATATATATATGTATATACTTATGGATAAAATCAAGTAATAATGAAGTGATAGATAATAACATGAATTAAGAAGCTAAAATAATAAAAGACGTAATAGGATTTAATTGAATTTCTAGCTAATAAAAATCTTAAATTAAATTGCAGTATTTGCCTGTGATGTATTCATATCTGCAACCTACAAAAACTGTAAGTATAAATTGCTTACTGAGAAATGATACTGATTTTCATAATATAATGGTTATGGATTTATTTAGTAACTGCCTAAAATTGTTTGTGTGTGATTGATGCATATTGTAATTATTGTTGTGACTAATAAATATGTTAATAATAAAGCTGGTGAGTAGCAGGGAGTGATGGCTGCCAATGGGACCTTAGGCTTCCGTGAAAGATTTAATAACAAGACTGGGACCATAGGCTTTCAGCAACAAACAAATAAGCTTTATATGGAGGGAGTGTCGGGTTCAAAAATATCCGTTAACCGAGTGTCGGCTCTTCACGAGTGGAGTGAAATAAAAGAAATAAGACTTGTATTTAAAACTGTCATCATGTGAAGATGTTATTTTCATAAGTGTGATAACTAATAAAATCAGTAATTCTTATATTTATTGAAAGCAGTTGACTCACTAAATTCCACAGTGTGTGATGCAGGACTTGGGGCTGAGGGCAAATAACCATTTTCTTGATTTGGATGGTGGATTGATTGTTTACTGTGTTTGTACTTCTAGTATTTGAAGAGCTAGTTTAATTGATTTATGTTTTATATGTTCATATTCTATTTTGTGTTGTATTCGTAATATGACATTAACTTAGCTTGTGATTTGTATTATTTAACTGTGTAAGCTTTGGTGTCGTCTGTGGCCCTCTCTTTTGTTGAATGCATGCTAGATGCATTCATATGTTCTTTAGCATATGTTATAATGTTTTATGGAATAAGATATTTCAATCAGCTCACTTGTGCTATGTGAGAGTTATACCTATTGTTTAAAAAAAAAAAAAAAAAATTCTGCTGCGAGATTCTATCTCTGATGTTGTAACGTCACATGCGAAATGAGATATTTTCACTTACGCCTGTTAATTAAAAGGCGGAGCGTCACACTTTGTCTCCACTATTGTTTGTGATTGTTATGGAGGCTTTAAGTTGGATGATGTCTTCGACAATGGAGAGAGGATTGCTATATGGGTTTTCGGTGGGTTCCAGAAATCATGAGGCAATGATTGTATCACACTTGTTGTTTGCAAATGATACATTGATTTTTTGTGAGCCCAATGTAGAACATTGTCGTGAT
This sequence comes from Betula pendula, assembly GCA_900184695.1. NCBI lineage: Eukaryota > Viridiplantae > Streptophyta > Magnoliopsida > Fagales > Betulaceae > Betula > Betula pendula. The sequence continues at coordinate 62,168 of FXXK01000426.1, forward strand.
TTGAGGTGCTTGTTTCTATGTTTTGAAGCGATTTTGAGCTTGAAAATAAACATATCTAAGTTCGAGATTGTTCCAATAGGCAAAGTGGAAGATGTAATGGGATTAGCTAGCATTCTTGTGTGTGGTGTGGGTTCGTTGCTGATGAAGTATTTGGGTCTTCCTTTGAGTGCTCATTACAAGGCTTCCATTATTTGGAGCACTATTATTAAAAGGATGGAGTCTAGATTGGCCGGTTGAATGAGGTTGTATTTATCAAAGGAAGGAAGGTAAACTTTGATCAAAAGCACCCTCTCTAACGTACCAACTTATTATTTGTCAATTTTCCCTATTCCAGTGTGAGTGGCTAATCGACTGGAAAAACTTCAAAGAAACTTTCTGTGGGGAGATATGGGTGATGAATTTAAATTTCATTTGGTGAATTGGTCAAAAATAGGTACGTCAAAAATGGCAAGGGGTTAGGGGTGCGAAATATGGATCAATTTAATTGAGCCTTGTTGGGTAAATGGTTGTGGAGGTTTGCTACAGAAATGAATGTTTTGTGGAGGAAAGTGGTGGATATTAAATATGATAGTATGATGGGAGGTTGGTGTTCAAAGGAGGTAGGGGGCCCATATGGGGTGGAAGTGTGGAAATGTATATGGAAGAGGTGAGATGATTTTGCTAATTACATGAGATATGAGGTAAGAGATGGCTCTAAAGTGTTGTTTTAGCATGATGTTTGGTGTGGGAAACGACCTTTGAAGACCCTCTTTCCTGAGTTGTTCACTATTGCTTGTGATAAGGATGTGTGGGTAGCGGAGACTTTGCAGGTCCAAAATGGATTCATTCATTGGAATGTTCTATTTATTCAGCTTGTGCATGATTGAGAGGTGGAAGTGGTTTCTAGTTTCTTATAAGGTCCATGTTTACTTGGAATGGTATTTGGAAAGTTAAGGCTCCTTCAAAAGTGTCATTTTTTGTGTGGACTATGACTTTAGGGAATATTTTAACCTTTGATAATTTGCGAAAGAGGAATATTATTGTAATAGAGTGGTGTTATCTGTGTAAGAAAAGCAAAGAGTCTATAAATAATTTATTCCTTCAATGTGAGGTTGCTTTAGAGATGTGAAATGTGTATTTTCAATTATTTGATGTTGCTTGGGTTATGCCTCGTAGGGTCAGTGAGTTGTTGGGTTGTTGGAGAGAACAATTGGGTAACTGTGAGGCGTTGCACTTATGAAGGTTGGCTCCTTTGTGTTCGATGTGGTGTCTTTGGTGCGAGAGGAACGCAAGAAGCTTTGATGATCGTGAGATGGGCTTGTTAGAATTAAAGAGGCTGATGTTGCAAACATTGTATATATGGAGAGTGGTTTGGAATACTACGCATGTCTCTGTTTTTTTTGAGTTTTTAAATTTATGTTTTTCTTTTTCTATGAGTTAGGGGTTATCTTGTATACTTCTTGTGTACTAGGGTTGTGTCTCTCTGCACTTTGATCAAATATACATTACTTACAAAAAAAAAAAAAAGAATAGTAAGGGAGGAGGTTTCCAAACTGAGCTTGTTTCTGAGTCTTGTCAAAAGTTCTACTACCTATTTAGTTATGTCTTTGAGTGCTTTTTGGCTATTACTATGTTTGGTAGCCAAACTAAAAAAGAATGAAAAAAATTTAACCATACTTGACTTATAAGAAACTTTGCCCTAGCCTTCTCCGGTTCCGGGTCAACCAAAGAGAATAAATTTTTTAAGGATATGGTGTAAATCAGGTTTTTGTGCTCTCCAATAAAAAATGGACACTTCAATGTATCACCCCAAATGAGACTAAAACGAAAACACATAATTTGTTCTTATTCTCTTCAAAGTTATTCTCATTGACAAAAACTCTACTTTTCCAGTTCAAGAGACGAATGCCATCGCCTTGCAACAAAATCATGATCGAGGGACTTTATGCGTCGGAGGCAGTGTAGTGGCTTCGGCTGATTTTGGAAGTGGCTTTCGACAGAGGAGGCGGTTGTAGGTAGATTCAGTGGTATCTAACAAGGAAGAGCAATAGGGCCCCTTCTGTTAACGACAAATGATAGGTTGGCCAACTCGGTGTTTTTGTGTTTGTTTTATTGTGTTTCAAATTGATGTGTCAAATTATTATTAGATGCCGAAAATGAGAGGATTTACACAACATCCGGATTGAAATTATTCTTTCTTTTTGGTGCTTAAAATAATAAAATTTGAACTCAAGACATCTATTCTGCGGTAACTATTGATTATTGTTATACATGTTGCAAGTGCATGATGCTATAAAACAGCTATTACATTGTAGAGAAGGAGATATAGACTACAGACCAACTAAACAATTTAAAACAGAACAAGATTTCTTGGAGAGATCAAACAGGAAACAAGAAATGTTTCATTACACACAAGCATTGGAGTTCACCATTCCATAAGAGATATTAGTATTCAGTCGATGTTGTTCATGAAGCCCAACCTCTGACTAAGCCACCTGGTGATTTATTTCCTTCTCAGCAGACTCTTTCTCTCTGTTCGAAAAAAATAAAAAATAAAAAACAAGCAAAATTGTTAGTTATATCGTGGTATCTAGAATCCAGCCAGCAAAAGTACTCTACTATCAAAAAAGAAATTGTATATGTTGCTTCATGTGTTTCAAAATTTCCGCAGATATTCTAAATCAAGAGTTTTTACCCAGATTTAATCTTAAAGCTGCAAAAGATGTTCTACATCAAGATGTAAAAATTTGGTTTCCAAGCAAATGTTTGCAAGAAAAGTAATTCTACTTTTTTTTTTATAGTAGAGTACTTTTGCTGGCTGCAAAAGCGATCTGAACTTAACTCCTGAATTCTTTTTCATAAATTTCTTTAGGAGAGGGAGCAACCAAAATGTCAAAAATACCAAACTTGCTACAAAAGAGTCTTGTGCAATTCAAAAAGATTCTCAAAATTTTAAAATGTCTGATTATGAATTTGTTCAAAATTATAGCCTTGGTCAAACAAGTTCATCCAACAATCCTCAAGACTTCCAAACACTCCTGAACCAAAACCATTTTTCAAGATTGAGTATTAACCAGCTCAAAGTTTGACATATAAGTTTTGGGATTCCTCTTTCCCAAATCTTTTCCAATGGCCAACCCTATCCAAAATACCAGAATCATCCAAAACTTCTTCAAAACCTCCAATCCTTTTCCAAACTTATAGTCTCAAATTGGCACTATGCCACAACCAACTAAGGAGAGCCCGAAAGTTCTATGACTTTACACTCCTAGACACAAACTCAATCTCCATAACCCATATTGAGGACAAAGAAGATGAATAAAAGTTTCTCATTCAAATATCAAATTCTCAAGATCCTTACCCTTTCTAAGTGTAGACAATATGCCCAAGACATTTTGAAACAAATTTGTGTTTCAATTTTTTCAACTATTAGGATTAGGAGTACCAATATGCATGATACTTTCTATTTTCAATGATACCTAGCTTCATCACTCTCGGTTATTTTACCCAAAAAAAAAAAGGCATCTGAACCATTTCTGGTTTGGTTCATTGATTGGTGGATCAATTTCGGTCCAATGAACAAAAACTTCCCTTCCAGGATCTGAATACTTCAAGGACAATTATTTTGGATCATATGCTTTCTTTCTTTCATTTTTGTTTCCTTTTTACTTCAAGAGCTTGCTTGTACCTCTCGTATTATCTCAACTCATTGATCACCCAACAAACCTCTCATTTTAACAGCTTCCTTCCCTCATTCCTCCAACAAAGCTTTTCCAGAATGCTGTTCTTGCATTTCATGATTATAGGCTGATACCAAGGATGAGGTATCCGACCCTCACCCACGGTTGGACGCTCAAATGGGTTGGACAAAACCACCACAAAGCTCCTATATATAAAAGGAATTGGGATGTAGCGGTTGACTCGGCTAATAAACGATTGGGGGTAGGCATTCTTGTTAGGGATCATCTGGGATTGGTTATAGCAGCCAGGAGTTAGCCTATCAGTCTTCTAGCAGAGCCCGTTGTGGCCAAAGCAATAACGGCCCTGCAGGCCGCAGAGTTAGTCGAGATCTAGGATTATGCAGTATTATTTCGGAGCGTGATTCACTGCAAGTCGTAAATGCAGTTAATGCTACAAGACAGAACTGGAGCAGGTATGGGCAGAATGTAGCAGATATCAAAGTAGTGCTTTGAAGCCTTCGCAGTTGGCAAATTTGTCATACCAAGAGAGAAAACAATTATGCAGCTCATGGACAAGCAATGGATGCGCTTATACATATCATAGATAGGGTTTGGATGAAAGAAATTTCTAGATGTATCTTTGACGTTGTATTTTCAAAGCAACATGCTTTGTTTTCTTAGAGCTTTTAGCTATGGTTTTTTTGATGATTAGTAATGAAAGTTGATTTTTTTTTTAAAAACAGCTTCCTGCCCTCTTTCTCCCACTGGTTCCGGCAGAACCCAACTAGAGGTTCTGTATCAAAGATATCCATCAAACCCAACTCAGGATTATTGCTTGTGGATTTAGAAGATTGATATACTCTTAACCCCATTACAATTATGGTGTGCATTATCTCACATTAATCTTTCATAACATAATTTTTGGTAGCTGGCTTGCCTATCCTCTCACAGGCCACTTAACTTAAGAGATTAATAAAGTTCCTTTTTTTTCTTTCCTTATATTCAATATCCTCAAGGTCAAGCACAAAGAATAACTCACGAACCAAGAAAGCACTGAACAATGAGCACCACTATTTAGGCCTCAATATTAAGGTAGGTGTTCCTTTTGTAGGATTCCCACATCTTGTCATAGAAAGGCAATGATTAATCTCGGAGATAAAATATAAGATGGTAAAGTGTGACATGAAAGAATATCAGTTTTGGTTTTAACTATGCATTGGAAAAGCACCAGAAAATCCAAAAATACGTGACAGCTTGTTGCACCAGCCAGATATTAAACCGCAAAGTCATTCCATATTTCCAATAGAGCCTATGCCTATGGTCAACACCTTCTTATGCTCCTAATTGACATGGCATTACCAAAGCTATTATAGCCTATGGGTCAAATTGATGGAATATTATCTTATTTATCAGAAAAAAAACTCATGTCCAACCACACTTTTTGAAAGAAACTAAGGAAAATATGCTTTACTCTCCCTCGAGATAGGGAAATTTTAAAAACTACAATTTCTCTAGACATTTTCTCGATGTTTCGGCCAAATCAACAATGCCACTAACAAAAAGATTCACTCAAATTCTACATTTGTCTACTCATATAAGCAATCGGCACCTCTCTGCAGAATCTAAAATTATGGAGATTAGATTCAAAATTGGGAGACAATATCTAATCATTATGTAATTTCACCTAGTAACCATTATAGATGAAAGTGAATGCCATCTAATTCCAAAATTTTTTTTTTGATCCATATCAAACCAGAGTCAACAAAATCGCTTTTACAGAAAATTTTAACACAAAAATTTAACATTTGAAAGCAGAATTAAGAATCAAACATACTTACGAATAAAACATAATTCGTTTCAGAACAAAACATATATGAAACAAACAAAAGCACTTGGAGCCATACCTCATAGATTAGCCTCCCCTACAAGCTCAACCTCTCCATTGACGGCAACTGAACTCTGCGTGTAGAGAACAACTTCTAACAAGTCCTTAAGCCCTTCAATCCCAAGATTCTTCTTTGTCTGTGTAAAAGGATCATACAAGACCAACTGCCCCTCACTATTCTCCATGAACAGCTTCCCATTCTTCCAAAACCCCAATGGCCTTTCCAAATCCATGGGAAGCTCAATGCAAACAAATCTAGCCCACGACTCCTTAACACCAAATTCGAGCAAAACCCATATCTCCAAAGACATCTTTATATCCTTTAAAGCGTGAGGGAAAACCGCCATAGCAACACACCCGTTTAACTCCATCAATTGGCGACAAAAACCCAATGCATCTCGAGAGTGCGGAAGCGGTGTCGTGCGGAACACCTCGTCGGTGAAATCGAAAGAAATAATTTGACCGCCATCTTGCTCCGCCAACCATAAGAAAACCCGACCCAAACCCAGAGTCTGTGAATGGGCAAAAATACCATAAGGCACGCGTAAGTCAAGCAGTCTCCAACAACGACGGCTCAGACTGTACACTCCCGCTACCAGCGCTACCGTACCAGTGTCGCTGGCAACGTGACGAAGGCTAACCACCTTGAAGTCGCCAGAATTCGGGTCGAAGCCGAACCCGACGCTAAAGGGATGAGGAGACAAGGGCGGGATAGCGTTGAATCCGATAGATGGTGTGGTGGGGTTCCAGAGATAGACGTGTCTGGTTCGGAATTCGTAAAGGCATAGTAACCCATTACAGGAAGCGACGAGCTTGACGTAATAATTTGGTCTTATGAGGAAATGAACGGGTCCTAGAGGGAAATTTTCTGGAGAGAGATTCATGGGCAACTGAGACACACAGTCGAGGGTCTCGTGTGAGAGGGAGTAGAACATAAACTTTTGGGCGTTGGATTTGTCTGTGGCTTTGACGATGATTTGAGGAAGAGGATGAGTGGGGTTTTGGGTGGTGAGAATAGAGTGGTTGAGGGGGTTTGCAGAGAAGAAATCATGGTTTCCGATAAGAGCAAGCCAGGTCTTGGAGACGCACCTGAATCGGATCAGGGATTTTGGTGGCAACCTCGAGAGGATTTCCACCAGCACGTCTGAAGGTAGAGAGGTTGACATTGTTTCCCCAACTCCTGCTTCGCTCGATTGCTCTGCTCCACGAATTTCTAGCGATATTTCTCCCCTTATATTAGTGTTTATATCTTGTATTTTTACGTTTTCACTTGTTTATTTCATCTGATTTTTATTTATTTATTTATTTATTTTCAATCTGCTGGAATGTGATTTGGTCCTGTACTCCAGATAGATTCTCATCCCAAGAAATACGTATTCAAATAACAAATGAAAAATGATTTTTATTTTTTGAAAATTGAATTTTGATTAGTTGATTAAAGATTTTATCCTCCAATTGAAGACGTCATCTTGCGAAAATTCAAAATTATGTATACAGCTTTAATAAACTATTTAATAAACTATTTTATAGCCTTACAAAAAATAAAATAAAAATTAAACAAATTTAAACCTATTTTTTTTTATTAAAAAAGTAATTTTTTTTTAATTTTTAATTATTTTAAATAAAAAATAAACACTATAGACAAACGCCTAGCTCTACTCTTTAAAAGCCTATCGATTCCGAAGGATAGGAAGGACTCTGATGCCCGAGTGATTAGGATTTAGGAGGCACTCCAAGGAAAGATATTTGGTGTTTGGCTTAGTCATCGAATGTGGAGAATGTGTACCGTGAGCCTTATATACACACTTTTAGAACCTTCTAGAGTCTTCTAAGGTTTTCTGTAGATGTTACGGCCCATCCCTCTATGACGGGCCTCTTCTCTCTCCAGGCCGTTAGGGAAGTCAATGGGGGTGTGGGAGAATGTTGTTACAGGAACTGTTATGAGAAGGATCGTTTGGTCGCTAGTTGATACTTGGAGAAGTTGCACACAGGTCTAGGTGAGCGGTCTTTAGGTTGTCAGGTACTTAGATTGCTTGGTGGCTTAAGCCCGCCGAGTCACAGGTTGGCTGGCCCAAGTAGGAATGTACAAGCGGGACGGTTATTAACCGTTTATAACCGGATAACCGAAAATAACCGGATTACCGAATAACCGGACAAACCGAAAAACCGAAAAACCGAAAATAACCGCAACCGGATAACCGGATAACCGGTTTTTATATATATAATTATTAATTTTATATATATATAAAATTATTAATTTTAAAAAGTTAATATACTTTTTTTTTTTTTTTTTTTTTTTTTCCCCTCTCTCAATAAAAGCTCCCTGCTGCAGGGAGCTATCCCTGGGAGCTCCCTGCTTGTAGGGAGCTTAGGGAGCAAGGAGCATGCTCCCTCTCTCTCTAGAGAAGAAAAAAAAAAAAAAAAAAAAAGAACAATATATATATATATATAATATAAACTTGTCCAGTTGTCCACAATTGAATATAAACAAATTTTTTTTACTCTCCTATTTCAAAAATAAATTTTTAATGAGAAATGATTAAAAATAATGTTTTTTTTTTATAATCTATAACATTAAAACCGGTTACCGGTTAATAACCGGTTTAAAAACCAGTTTATAACCGGTTATTAGCAACCACAATCGGGATTCTGGTTGCGGTTGCGGTTTTTTAAAAATAAATAACCGAGGACCCCGGTTGCGGTTGTACATCCTTACGCTCTAGGGTGTGAGCCTTCTTCTTTTTGTTTTTTTGTTTTTTTTTTTGTAAATGTGAGCCTTCTTCTTTAAATAGATTTTTTTTGTCCCATGGAAATCCCTAATTCTCTTAAATGATTAATAATTCCATTCAAAAAAATTCTGAGATTCATGTAACATGTCTCTCGACCACTTATGAGTCTCATTTAAGTTTTATGGCGTTGAAGTATCCGGTCCCTTCAACACAATACATGTCACTTGATCCCTTCAACCCTATGTACGGCCTATAAGTTGTCCAATATGCGTTACTATGAAATTCAAAAAATAAAAATTAAAAACATTGAACGTCTTTTGTTTTTTCCTTTTTTTTTTTTTATAAAGGAATAGAACAATTCTCATAAATAAGAAAAAAAAAACAATTTAAGTACAACGCTCACAAAAATAATATTAAAAATACAATGAAGAATTGCCTTAATAAGAGACTGATCCACGCTAAGAGCTAAAGCTTCATTTTGGCAAGACGATGGCTGCACCATTTAAGTGTTATTTAACGTGATTTACCCTCTAAGAATACATTGAACGTCTTTGTTATATAATAGATTCAAAAGTGGTTGAAGTTATGTCGTAATTATTTAACATGACAAGTTGATTCACATACTATTGTTGTTGATCGTGTCACATCAGATACCCCGTGTTGCATAAGCTTGCAGTCAACCTAAAGAAAAGAAGAAGCTCTATGAGAAACTCCCATGTAAATTACCCCACTCATTTCTGAGACTTTGGACACTATATACCTTTTTTTTTTTTTTTAATTACTATAAAATTGCTATATGCATTTTATTTATTATTTTATCTACTAATAATTTTTAATGTCACTTCAAAAAATAAACATTCAAAAGCATACGTATCTCTCCTCTCTCTCTCTCTCTCTCTCTAGATGGACAACTCGACATACATGTTAGATTGTATTTTCATTTTTAAACCGAAGATGTCCTCCCCGGTGCTTCTGGTTGGATGGTCGCCCTATAAAGAAATTTTATTTTTTAGAAATTAAAAAAATAAAAAAATATATGGTTTTTTTTGGGAAAAAAATTCTCCAAGAATAACAAAAATTTCTTCTAATTATAAAACTGTCATGTATCATTTTCACATGTTAAGAATACATAGCATTTATATAAATTCGGTTGAAGGAAATTCTCTCAACCCAGTTTGTAGGAAATTTATGTCATTCCTAAAAATAATAGACAAACCATTTAAAAATTGAGTTAAATACCTTTTTAGTACCACAGTTTTAATGACTTTATTTTTTCTTTTTCCACATTGTTTTCATTTTATATCATAGATAGTATATCGTTTATGGCTAAATACAGAGATGGTACTTCCGTCTAACTTATGTCCATAATTTGAAGGAAATTCACGTCAAATGAATCAAAACATGCCAAGTGTCACAATTTTTTTTTAAAAATAAATATTAAAAAACTTAAGATTTAAAAATAAAGAAAATTAAAAATTAAAAAATAATTAAAAAAATAAAATAATAGAGTAGGAGTGACTCGAGCCACCCTTTGAGCCAATGGGGTGGCCTAAGCCACCCCTGCTCTATTTTTTTTTTTTAAGTAAGTTTTAGTTTTTAATATTTCTATTTTCCTTTATTTTTAATCTTAATTTTTATTTTTTAAAAAAATTTGTGACATGAGACAAGTTTTGATTCGTTTGACGTGGATTTCTATCAAATTATGGACGGAAGTTAGACGGAAGTACTATATCTGTATTTAGCCATAAATGAAGTATCATCTATGATACAAAATAAAACTAAGGTGAAAAAAATAAAGTCGGTAAAACCCAAGTACTGAAAAGGTATTTAACCCTTAAAAATAATAGGCAATATATATATATATATATATTTGGCCTTGAGTATTTTAAACAAAACTATATACTATAGTCCTTAGATAAAAAGTTGGTTGATTTTAAAAAAAGATAGATGGAGATGAATAAGAGAATACAAAATAACAATTTTTCTATCATATGTTTACACATACAAGTTAACACAATAACAATTTTCTTCCCTTTAAATTAGTTACTACATGATTAAATGAATCTTTATATGTTTCATAGTATAAATACTCGATTCTAAGCCAAGTTATAAACCTCAAAAACATATTTCAAGGATGGACTTATAATCTTCACTTTGTATGGAAACCAAAATAAATAAATAAATAAACCCACTTCCATAATGTTTATAAGATCAAAACATTTGCCTACTCATATTAAATGCCACTTATAAAAGAGAAATGATTACTTTTATTCTTTTAACCATCTCTTGTCCATCTCCATATAAAGAGGTATGAAAATCTACCATTAAATCTATGGGACCACATGTGTGGTCCTATAATTCAATGATGAATTTGAACATCTCTTATATGAAGATGGGCAAGAGATGGTTAAGAGAATAATGTGTAGCATCTCCTCTTATAAAAAGATTCACACAAATTCTACTTTTGCCGACTCATATAATCAAGCAACACCTCTCCTGCAGAATCTAAAATTACAGAGATAATTAGATTCAAAATTGGGAGAATATCGAATCCTTATGTAATTTCACTTAGTAACCATTATACATGAAAATGATTGTCATCTAATACATGGCATTACCAATCTACCATTGATTTTTTTTTTTTTTTTTAACAAAGGCTAATTAATCTAAGGGTGGATATTGGCAATGCCACTTCACCATAGTCAAATAGCGATTGGATAGTAGTGTAGTATATAACATTACTTATATAACAATTGAAAGAAAAATTTAGGACCAAACATATATACTTGTGAATAAAAGATAATTTGTTTCAAGTTTCAGGATTAATGCTACATACTACACTCTCATTCAACTTTGATCTTACAGGATTGGCAATGTCTACTAGCTTCTGGATCAGGCATTGTTAAAAAAAAAAAAAAAAAAAAAAAAAAATCAAGCCTTTTTTTTTTAAATGACAAAAAATCTCTTCAAGAGACAAGGCCACTTCATGTACCCATTCTTCTTTGTTTCGTAACAAAACATATATGAAACAAACAAAAGGGCATCCGCATGGAATCACACATCCTCCCCTCCAAGCTCAACTCCTCCATTGATGGCAACCGAACTGTGTGTGTAGAGTACAACTTCAAACGATTCCTTAAGCCCTTCAATATGAAGATGATTCTTTGTATGTGTAAAAGGATCATACAAGATCAACTGCCCCTCACTATTCTCCATGAACAACTTCCCATTCTTCCAAAACCCCAATGGCCTTTCCAAATCCATGGGAAGCTCAATGCTAACAAATTTAGTCCACGACTCCTTAACACCAAATTCGAGCAAAACCCATATCTCCAAACACATCTTTATATTTGTAAAAGCGTAAGGAAAAACAGCCATAGTAGCATACCCGTTTAATTCCATCAACTGGTGGGAAAAACACAATGCATGTTTAGAGTATGGAAGCGGTGTCGTACGGAACTCCTCGTCGGCGAAATCAAAAGAAATAATTTCACCGCCATCTTGCTCCGCCAACCATAAGAAAACCCCACCCAAAGCCAGAGTCTGTGAATGGGCAAAAATACCATAGGGCACGCGTAGGTCAAGCAGTCTCCAAGAACCGCGGCTCATACCGTACACTTCCGCTATCCGTGTTGCCGTACCAGTGTCGTCGTTCGCAACGTGACGAAGGCTAACCACCTTGAAGTCGCTGGACTTGGGGTCGAAGCCGAACCCAATGCTGAATCCTATCCCGTAGAGAAAAGGGTGAGGAGACAAGGGCGGGAGAGCCTTGAATCCTACAGATGGCGTGGTGGGGTTCCAGAGATAGACGTCTCTGGTTCGGAAATTGTAGAAGCATAGTAACCCATTAGAGGAAATGAATGCCATCTAATACCAAAACTTTTGATTGATCCATATCAAACCAGAAAATTTTTACACAGCAATTTAACAGTTGAAAGCAAAATTTAGGACCAAACATACTTGCGAATAAAAGATAATTCGTTTCAGAACAAAACATATATGAAACAAACAAAAGCGCATGGAGCCATACCTCACAGATTATCCTCCCCTCCAAGTTCAACCCCAGCATTGATGGCAACCGAACTCTGCGTGTAGAGAACAACTTCTAACGAGTCCTCAAGCCCTTCAATCCCAAGATTCTTCTTTGTCTGTGTAAAAGGATCACACAAGACCAACTGTCCCTCACTATTCTCCATGAAAAACTTCCCGTTCTTCCAAAACCCCAATGGCCTTGGCAAATCGATGGGAGGCTCAATGCTAACAAATCTAATCCAGGACTCCTTAACACCAAATTCGAGCAAAACCCATATCTCCAAAGACATCTTTGTATTTGCAAAATCGTAAGGCAAAACCGCCACAGCAACATACCCGTATAACTCCATCAATTGTTCACAAAAACACAATGCATCTCTAGAATACGGAAGCGGTGTCGTACGGAACACCTCATCGGTGAAATCGAAAGAAATTATTTGACCGTCATCTTGCTCCACCAACCATAAGAAAACCCCACCCAAAGCCAGTCTCTGATTGGGAAAAAATACCATAGGGCACGCGTAGGTCAAGCACTTTCCAAGAACCACGGCTCATACTGTACACTTCCGCTATCAGCGTTTCCATACCACTGTCGTTCACAACGTAACGAAGGCTAACCACCTTGAAGTCGCTGGACTTGGGGTCGAAGCCGAACCCAATGCTGAACGTACGGTCATCTATCCCGTCGAGAAAAGGGTGAGGAGACAAGGGCGGGAGAGCCTTGAATCCTACAGATGGCGTGGTGGGGTTCCAGAGATAGACGTCTCTGGTTCGGAAATTGTAGACGATAGACGTCTCTGGTTCGGAAATTGTAGACGCATGGTAGCCCATTAGAGGAAGCGACGAGCTTGAGGTAAATATATTGTCCTAAAAGGAAATGAAAGTCTCATGGATGGAGATTTTCTGGAGGGAGATTCATAGGGATCTGAGACACACAGTCGAGGGTCTGGTAGGAGAGGGAATACAACACTTCCTTGTCGGGGTTCGATTTGTCTATGGCTTTGACGATGATGAGAGGAAGGGGATGAGTGGGGTTTTGGATGGTGAGAATAGAGTGGTTGAGGGGGTTTGTAGAAAAGAAATCATGGTTTCCGATAAGACCAAGCCAGGTCTTAGAGACGCACCTGTATCGGAGTAGGGATTTTGGTGGCAACCTCGACAGAATTTCCACCAGCACGTCTGGAGGTAGAGAGGTTGACATTGTTTCCCCAACTCCTGCTTTACTCTGCTCAAGTAATTATAATTGTTTGGCAAGATCCTAAGATATGACAATAATAAATTAGGAGCAACTTCATTTACCCGATAAAAGGTTATTCCTTTTACAATGTCTTTTTAAAATTTAAAGTCTTTAATTTAGTGTATTGAAAGTTTTAATTAGGAGAGCAACTTTTATAAGGTCATAGCACAAATCATGACCTTTGTGCCCACCAATAAACCATTGACACATAAGAAAATCACACCAAATCAAATAAATACTAAAACACTCTGTTAAATATTCTCTTTCACAAAAGATCAAAACCTCTCTTCCCCAGTCAGCCTTGACCCACCGTCCACCCCACAGCAGCAGCGCCACCACCGCCTGAAGCTACCACTTGAAGCCGAAAGCCGCCGCTGTGTGGCCAGACCTGGCCGCACTGCAGCGGCCAGACTTGGCCGCAGAGATGCGGCCTGGCCTGGCCGCACAGCGGCAGCTTCCGACTTCATGCGGCGAAGAAGGAATTTTTAGGTTGATGAGTGATTGAGAGGAGAAATATGGTGTTTTGCTCTCATTTGATTTTTTTATTCCAGGTTGAGGTGTCAAGCTGGTTTATGCCAGGACCGTATTGAAGTTATTCTCTTTAATTAGTTACAATATCTCATTTTGTTAGAGTGTTCTGTTTAATCAGATGGCAAAAAGGGGTAAAATAACCTTTATACCCCTAATTTTTTTAAAAAAAATTACAAATTTACTCTTAATTACAAATAAAAAATTAATTGAAAGAAAAAAGAGTGATCCCTTTGGGTCACAAGGTGACACAACGTGGGTCTAGTCGTGACCCACTGTAGGTCACCCTTGACCCATGGTTGGGTCACGACCAGACCCACGGCAGGGTTTGGTGGTGACCCTGACGTGGGTCTGGTGACCCACTTGTAACCCACAAATCACTATTGATTTTTCTAAAATTTAAAATTCAAAAAACTAAAAAATCGAGAGTATTTAGATAATTTAACACCTATTTCGTTAAGATTTAACAGAAAATTCGAACGGAGGAGACATTGCAACTAATTTAAAATTTTCAATACAATAAATTGAAAGACTTTGAATTTTGAGAAGAATATTGCAAAAGAAGTGACATTTCCGAGAGGCTAATTGAAGTTATCCCAATAAATTACGAATTGTGTTGAAAATAAAGCTTTGTTTACCGCTCTATTGTCTTTGAGTTTTGTCAAAAAGTTACGTTACCTGTTTAGTTCTGCCTTGAGTGCTTTTTTGTTATTACTATGTTTTGTAGCCAAACTTTAAAAAATCTCATAAACTTTTAGTTGTTTTAAAATGCCCTTCTTAATGTTTAAAAACTTTAATTTTAAGCTAATGAACTTCTAATTCTTTTCAATTACTCACCTCACGTTAAATCCTAACGGAGGGGTGCCAAAATTTCCAAAATACACTTCATTCAAAAAAAAAAAAAAATCAAGGATTTAGACATTGATTAAGATTTAATGAAATTTGCAAAAATACCCACGCTTGAACCTGTAAAATTTTTATATAATTTTTTTTTAAAAAAAAAAGTAGGGGTATTTTGAAAATTTTCACCAAATTTAATAGAAAATCATAACGAATGAGGGTAATTAAGTGAAAGAAATTAGAAGTTCAGTAGCCTAAAATGAGGGTTTTTAAACATTGGAGAGACATTTCAAAATTGCTGAAATTTCAGGGGGTTTTCTAAAGTTTCCCCAAAATTTAACCATACTTGACTTATAAGAAATTTCAAAACACCAGCCTTTTGTAATAATTGTTCAACAAAAGGAGAATTACTTCTATAAGGATCCAGTATAAATCAAGTTTTGTGCACGTACTCCAATAAAAAATGAACACTTGAGTATATCACACCAAATGAGACTAAGACAAAAACACATGATTTTTCTTATTCTCTTCAAAGTTATTCTCATTGACAAAAACTCCAATTTCTCCATTCAAGAGACGAATGCCATTACCCTGCAACAAAATCATGATCGAGGGACTTTATGCGTAGGAGGAGGCAGTGCGGTGGCTTTGGCTAATTTCAGAGGTGGCATTCGACAGAGGAGGCAGGTGTAAGTGGATCTGGTGGTGTCTAAAAAGGAAGAGCAACAGTGCCCCTTCTGTCAATGACAAACGATGGGTTGGCCGATTCGGTGTTTTCGTGTTTATTCTATTTTGTATTTCAAGCTAATGTGTCAAATATTATTAGATGCTATAAATGAGGGGGTTTACATCACATCCCGATTGAAGTTATTCTCCTTTTTTTTTTTTTTTTTTTTTTTAAAAAAAAAATGATAAAATTTGAACTCAAGACATCTACTCTCTAGTGACTATTGATTATTGTTATACATATGTTAAGAAGACACTATTGCACTATATGTAGCAGAACTATCAGTGTGATTTGTCGAAATAGCATTATAAAAAAGAGTAATGTTATTTAATAGATTACTATACAATTGTCATTTAATTGAGATGTTGTGGCAATAAAAATCAGCCTTTGATTTTTTGGTTTTTACAAGTGCTGATCCAAAGACTGGTTTTCACTTACACATCATCAAGTTACATGGTGATCGTATAACAGTCTACTAAATAGTATTACTCTATCGAAAAACGACATAAATTATTAGTAATAATATTATATTAACATAATAAAATCAGGTGAAAGCGATCACAGTCTACAATGTTGCAAGTGCATGATGCTATTAAAAAGCTATGACATTTTAAAACAGAACAAGATTTCTCTTGGAGATATCAAACGGGAAAAAAAGAAATGTTTCATTACACACAAGCAGTAGAGTTCACCATTCCATAAGAGATATTAGTATTCAGTCGATGTCGTTTATGAAGCCCAACCTCTGACCAAGCCACCTGATGATTTATTTCCTTCTCAGTAGACTCTTTCTCTCTGTTAGAAAAAAAAAAAAGGCAACAAGCAAAATTGTTAGTTAATATCGTGGTATCTAGAATCCAGCCAGCAAAAGTACTCTACTATCAAAAAAGAAATTGTATAAGTTGCTTCATGTGTTTCAAAATTTCCGGCAGATATTCTAAATCAGGAGCTTTTACCCGGATTTAATCTTAAAGCTGCAAAAGATGTTCTACATCAAGATGTAAAAAATTTAGTTTCCAAGCAAATGTTTGGAAGAAAAGTAATTCTTCTTCTTTTTATTTATTTTATTTTATTTTTTATTTTTATTTTTATCAAAAGAGATCTAAACTTAACTCCTGAATTCTTATTCATAAATTTCTTTAGGAGAGGGAGCAACCAAAATGTCAAAAATACCAAACTCGAGAGGATTCGGAAATTGTAGAGGCACAGTAACCCATTAGAGGAAGCGACGAGCTTGAGGTAAATATATTCTCTCATGAGGAAATGAACGGGTCCTAGAGGGAGATTTTCTGGAGGGAGATTCATAGGGATCTGAGACACACAGTCGAGGGTCTCGTAAGATAGGGAGTATAACACAAACTTTTTGGCGTTCGATTTGTCTGTGGCTTTGACGAGGATGAGAGGAAGAGGATGGGTGGGGTTTTGGGTGGTGAGAATAGAGTGGTTGAGGATGTTTGCAGAGAAGAAATCATGGTTTCCGATAAGAGCAAGCCAGGTCTTGGAGACGCACCTGAATCGGAGAAAGGATTTTGGCGGCAACCTCGAGAGGATTTCCACCAGCACGTCTGGAGGTAGAGAGGTTGACATTGTTTCCCCAACTCCTGCTTTGCTCAATTCCTCTGCTCAAGGAATTATAATTGTTTGGCAAGATCCTAAATACCACAAAAATCAATTCCGAATTGTGCCGTGTTAGTTAGGGAGGTACATGTTCTGCAAACAGACATCGAGAGTGATTTATGACGTTTTAATAGACATGTGCTACAGCTTTCAAGACCTTGAGTCCTCTTCCCTTCCCCCCCCCCCCCAAAAAAAAAAGAGTGATTTATGACGTTTTAATAGACATCTGCTACAGCTTTCAATTTGACTGAAACGCAGTTTTGCAACGAAAAAGCTCGCAGTTTGCTTGGAAAAATGGTGGTTCAGCTGTAACCCACGCGAGATGTAGGCAGCTTTCAAGACCGTGAGTCCTATTCTTCCCCCCCCCCCCCCCCCCCACCCCCCAAAAAAAAAAAGTTATTTAAAGTATAAAAGAAATGCTTGAAGGTACCAAATTTTTTACTATAAAGAGATGGGGTACTAAAATAATGTGGAGCTTATTCAGTGGACATAATCAAAAACAATTAAGCAAAAGAAATGCTAGGGTACCAATGAATAAGCTCCACATCATTTTGGTATCCATCTCTTGGCAAAAAATTTGGTATCCATAGCATTTTTCAAAGTATAAAGAACGTTGTAAATGTTTTTTAAGGAAGGGTTAAACACATTTTTGGTATCTATGGTTTGCGTCATTATCAAACAGCTACCTTGGTTTCAAAAAGTATCACAAGTGGTACCTGTAGTTAACATAACTACCAAGTTAGTACTCCTGTCAGGATTCCATCCAAAAAATTAACGGAGCCCCTCTTCATCACCTCTAATTAGCTGACACGTTTCCAGATCGACAGATATGCATTCCACATCATGAGGTCCCTATGGTTTCCTTGTCACATCAGATATAAAATATAATAAAATAATACTTAATCAAAAAGACGAAAAAAAAAACAAAAACAAAAAACAATATATATGAAATTAAGATTTTTGAAGTGGCGATAAAAGATTTTAATAAAATAGGGCAATTATCCCTTAGGTTTTGAAACGCATATTACACACTTGGGGTTTCGAAATACCCCATCGACGCCGATGAAGTGATTTTCCCCCACCGCCGCTCGATTCGACCGCGATTCCGGTGGTTTGTGCCTCGAATCCGCTTGTTTTCAGTCGTCAGAGAGCCTGATTTGTTGGCTAGTTGGTTGCTGTCGCCGGTGGAGCCACTCGTGACCGATTCACATGCCTCTTCTGATCAAACTGAAAGGTAATCACTTGTGACCACTTCACACAGTTTGGTTCTTTCTTTTATTGTGGAAATGGAGTTATAAGAACCCACATACGTGCTTTCTTGTGTACTGTGTTTAGGG
>FXXK01000426.1:80987-99747 GCA_900184695.1 Betula pendula
TATAAAAAGTTACTTCATTTGTTTATGGGTCACAGTCTGAGATATGTTGTGTTTCAAGATTTTTCTATCGGTTTAAGGATTGTATATGTTTTTATATGGCCCGTATGTCAACTATTGTTGTCGGTAGATTTTAGATGTGGTGCTTAGAGTATGTTATCAAGTGAGTGGGTTGAATGGTAGGTTGGTTTTTTAAATCACATTCATTTTGTTTTTTCCCCAAAAGTTTGGTACTTTTGTTGCTATTCTGTCCAAAATGGTATACTTTTTTGTTTGTTGTCAGCAGTTCCAACTTTAAGAGTAAAGTTTACAAAACAAAACAAAAAAAGTGTCTATGAGATGTCATTGTCCCATAGACACTTTTGCAGTCCTTATGTGCTCCACTGACTTTGTTAAAGTGTTTACGGGATGTCATTGTCCTCTTCACTATTGATAAATGCTTACTTTAATGCACAAAGAATTTGTTGGCTAGTTAGGTTGTTTGTCAACTAAGTACTTTTCTGTCTTATATAGATTGTTTTGTTTGTGGTAATAAATTAGGACTATTTATGCATGGTGCAGAAATGACGACCTCGACGGTGGATATATTAATTTACCATGGTGGGTCTATGTCCGAAAGACACTTAGAATATGTGGGAGGAGATGTTCTGAATATCCCGAAAATAGATACGGAACGCCTATGTTACTGGGACATTTCTAGTGTGGTGTAGGACCATCTGGGTTATAAAGACGATGGTGAAATGTTTAATAAGTTCGATGAAAACGGTTACGAGGGTATTTATTCCCTAAGAACAGACAACGACATAATTAAGATGCTCAATGACTTGGTGACGGGTAGAAGACGTAAGTTGCACATATATGTAGAGCATAAAATTGATGAGCGTACACCAGTTGAAATTCAGCATCCACCTTTGCTTCTAACTCAATCGCTTGCTGATGAAGTAATTGATGAGTACGAGTTTAGATAATAGACTCCAGACCCGCCACCGCCGACTCTACAAAAGTCTACACCATCTATAGCCATGCATACAGAGGGTGACATCCTTCTTAGCGATTTTGACGTAATAGACGACGATGAGCCGGAGATATTTAATGAAAGAAGTGATGAAGTGATAAAGGCTGCTAGGGAGGCTACAACAAAATGTGGGCAAGTGCATCGTCATCTTCCAAGAAGACGGGGGGAGATGAGGCTGACTGGCAAGATGGAGATGAATACCATCCGAATAGTGATGAGCTAATGAGCTTAGATAGTGAAGATGAAGCTGACGAAGCTAACATAGGGTCATCCAGACGCCTTCGAAAGAAAAAGGGTTATCCACAGTGGAATGTTCCACATGACTTGTCAGAAAATGTTTTGTTGAAGCTGGGGTTGAGGTTTGCATGCCCCTTTGACTTTAAGGATGCATTGAGATTATATGCAATACAATAAAAGTTTGACTATACCTTCTTGCACAATGATAAGAAACGGGTGTCCGCTTTTTGTAAAAAAAAAAGTGGTTGGAGAATACATGCGTCCTAGATGAATGACAAGAGTGCGTTCCAAATAAAAATATTGTTCGACGTTCATAACTGTGGCAAGCATCATAAGAACAAAAGGGCAACAATAAAATGGGCTGCGAAGAGATATTTGAACAACTTTCAAGACCAGCAAGATTGGAAAGCATCTGCACTGAAAGAACATATTAGAAGGGACTACAAGATTAATTTTACCTTGTTGATCTACCACCGTGCAAAGAGAATGGCATTGGATATAATCAATGGAAAGCATCATGAGCAATATAAACATACAAGGGAGTATGCACTAGCATTGATGAAGTGGAATCTTGGTACCTCCGCTTACATACAAAGGGATGGTATATTTTTCCAAAGAATGTATGTTTCTTTGGACGCTTGTAAAAAATGATTTTTGGCTGCATGCAGGCCCATGATTTGCTTGGATGCTTGTTTTATAAAGAGTGAGTTTGGTGGACAGTTACACGCTGCCATTGGTCGGGATGCTAATGATGATCTATACCCTATTGCAGTTTGTGAGTCCAAGTCAAGAGCTACATGGACCTGGTTTATTAGTACCCTGTTGGTGGACCTCGAGGGTGAACGTGAACATTTGTGGTCATTCATGTCGGATCGACAAAAGGTATCAATGTTAATTATATGCTTAATTGTTTAATTATATAACTATATGCTCAATTGTTTACAAAACATGCTTAATTTTATGAATCTTGACCTAATCAAAACTCTTTTACATATAGGGATTACTTGATGCCTTGGAAGTTTTGTTGCCTAGTAATGAGCACAGGTTTTGTGTGAGGCATTTGCATGCGAACTTCAAGAGTAAAGGATTCAAGGGCTTGTCATTTAAGGATGCTTTGTGGTCTGCAGCTGGGGCTTCAAATGAATCACAATTCAAGAACTACATGAACGTTATCAAGGGTATGGATATAGAAGCCTTTAACTATTTGGACAAGATTAACCCAAAGTTGTGGTCAAGACATGCGTTTAGCACCCATAGTTGTAGTGACATTTTGACAAACAACGTTGCGGAGTCGTTTAATGCATGGATCCTTGAAGCAAGGGACAAACCTATTTTAACTATGACGGAGTTGATAAGGCGGCAACTTATAAATAGATTTGATTAGAAAAGAACTGGAGCTCAGAAGTCTACTAATCTACCAATCTGCCCTAAGATTGTGAACAAATTAGAGCGAAACAAGATGTTATCAAGTGACTACATGTCTGGTTGGCGTAACAATCTTTCTTTAGAGGTTGACCACAAGCAGGAGCCTAGGAGGGTAGTCAACTTGGACACAAAAAGTTGTGGATGTGGTAGGTGGCAGTTGAATGGTATTTCATGTCCCCATGCATACTCTGCTATATATGAGAATAGGAAAATTCCAAAGTCATACATCAGTAGTTGGTACTTGATGCAAACGTATGCCTCTTCATATGCCCCGGAAATTCACCCTATGCTTGGGCCTACTGAATGGCCTGTTGACAATAGTGTTGAACCTATAGAACCCCTCATCATTAAGAGACAAAGAGGTAGGCCCAAAAAATTGAGAAAGAGAGGGCCTGACGAAAATGATCCAACCGAAACTATTAATGTGACTCGCCGGGGATATGACATAACTTGTGGAAATTGTGGTAAAAAAAGTCATAATGCTAGAAGTTGCAAACAACCACAAAACCCCAACAAAAAGAAGTGGCCAAAAAGGGTTAGGAGTAGGAATCCTACAACTTTAACTGCTGTGAGTTATTGTAAACCGACCTAATCATATCATATCCATGAAATTCAATATATTAACATTGTTTATCACTATGTTTTGACAGGATGGAGATTCACCTTCAATATCGGCCACTCAAACTACCGAACCCACAAAGACTGGACAGGTTGGTTGTCTTAATATTAGCAATGAAATATTTGTTAATAAATTCACTTTGTTGCCCACTAATTATGTTATGTTGGTAGCATCAACCCCAACACGTGGACATGCCACCAACATCATCAAATTCGAATGGACGTAGGGTTATGATATCAAAGAAGGGAACAAGTGTGAGTAACTATATTAACTTGTGAATGATGATTTAAAATGTGGAATGGAATTTGATTTTCACTATTTTTTTTCAAACGGGTCTTATTGTTACAGGTAGGAAGCTCGCAGCCAGTGGAAGCATGTAACATAGGATCAAAACGTACTCAACCAGCAGCAACTCAGTAAGAATGTGGCAGTTTTAACAACAACGAAAGTTGAGTAGTTTTTTGTGACAGTGGAAGCATGTGTTTTGATGTTTTCGTGTATTTTGAACAGTGACATGGACCATGTGTGTTGATGGTTTTCATGTATTTTGATGTTTGACATAAACATGTGTTATGATGGTTTCATGTATTTTGATGTTTGACATAGACATGTGTTATGATGGTTTCATGTAACCAAATGAACAGTACTCTATACAGTTTGTGTGCTGGTTTATTTTATGAAATGAACATAACTTACACAATTTGATTGATGGTTTATTTTATGGAATACCTTATACAGTTTGTGTGATGATTTTATGTTGCCATTTGAGCAATTGATTAAATGCAATGGCATTGGTGTCAATACATGTCTTTTATGCCGCATTCGTATAAATTATTGCAAATGACTCATTTCAACATCAACACAAAATGTTCTATTACTTAAAGGCAGAGTTCATATTACAAAAGTCAAAGAAGTCTACTACACAACAAGTTATACAATGAGAATAATACAAACAACCAGTAGTGACAATATCAAAGCAATTATTAAAAATTGCTCTCTTGACCTATATGTGTCATTTTCCTTACGAAAATTATCAACCTTTTTAGTGTATGCGTCACCTTCATCCTCCAATTGTTTAACCCTTGCCATGAAGTTGCAATTTTCCTTTTTAACGATGTTAACCCTTTCCAGAAATGTGTCATTTTCATTCTCCAGGTTGTTAATCTTTTTCAACAGCTCAAGTAACACCTCTAAACCCCTCTCACAAGTTGGAGGATCCCTCCAGTGGAAATTTCAGCAAGCTGGAGTTCTATGCATGTTGGTGAAATCCCTCCCCCCCCTCCCCCCAGGAACCCATTAACATGTTAAAATATTAACAATAGATCTGAACTTCAACACTAAAAATTCTAGTTTTTCCATATTCTATAAAATTACCGTTTTTGGGTCATAGCGGGCGCACTCCCAAAATCTTCTAGCTGAATTTTCATCAGTCCATGAGGTCTTCAATGGTGCAGGTAATCCGCACTTACAAACACACGATTCCATACTATACCCAACAAATGAAGATCCAGATGATGATCTCGACTGCAGTGACTCGAAAATCCACAAATCAGCATGTTCCTTATATACCCATAGCTGGTCAACTAGTATATATAGTAGATTAAGCATAACTAACCTTATATTTACCGCGCCCAGATGACATTATGTGTGGTCTGCAAAGACAACGAAATCACCTGAACTGATACCACAGATTCGGTCAACTAGGGCGAAGCCGCAGAGACAAATGCGATCAACTTAGGCGGAGCTACAGAGACCGATGCGGTCGACTAGGGATGATATCACAAGCTACGCGGCCGACTGGGGAAAAAGATGAAGGAAAACTCCAACATCTCTCTCAGGCATTTCATTCCGGAAGAAATGGTTCATTAGGGTTCAAAGTATTTCAACATTTCAAAAATCTTAATTTCATATATATTATTTTTTGTTTTTGTTTTTTTGATTAAGTATTATTTTATTATATTATATATCTGATATGGCAAGGAAACCATAGGGACCTCATGATGTGGAATGCATATCTGTCGATTTGGACACGTGTCGGCTAATTAGAGGTGATGAGGTGGCGCTCCGTTAATTTTTTGAACAAAATCCTGACGGGAGTACTAACTTGGTAGTTATGTTAACTACAGGTACCACCTGTGATACTTTTTGAAACCAAGATAGCTGTTTGATAATGACGTAAACCACAGGTACCAAAAATGTGTTTAACCCTTTAAGGAAAAGTGAAAAAAGTAATATTTTGTTGTGAATTTTCTCTTTGAATAGTAATAAAACGTGATTGATGTGATAGAAAAAGTGAAAAAGTTGTTAAAAAGTTATTGATGTGATATAAAAAGTAAAGTTGATTTTTTAAAAGAAATAAGAGAATAGTAGGGGAAGATTGAAGATAGATTGAAGTCAGCTTTGGGGAAGATTGTTTCAAACTCTCAAAATGTATTTATCAAGGGTAGACAAATCCTGGATTCTGTTTTGGTGGCAAATGAATGTTTGAATAGTCGGATTTGCTCTGAGGAACCGGGTATTTTATGTAAATTGGATTTGGAGAAGACTTATGATCACGTGAATTGGGAGTTTGTGTTATATTTGCTGTAGATGTGTGGTTTTGGGGCGAGATGGCATGGTTGGATTCAGCATTGCATTTCCACGGTTCATTTTTCCATTCTCATTAATGGTTCGCCTTCAGGGTTTTTCTGTAGCTCCCGTGGTCTACAATAGGGGGATCCTTTGTCTCCACTATTGTTTGTGGTTGTTATGGAGGCTTTAAGTAGGATGATGTCTTCGATAGTGGAGAGAGGATTGCTATATGGGTTTTCGGTGGGTTCCTGAAATCATGAGGCAATGATAGTATCACACTTGTTGTTTGCAGATGATACATTGATTTTTTGTGAGCCCAATGTAGAACATTTTCGTGATTTGAGGTGCTTGTTTCTATGTTTTGAAGCGATTTCGAGCTTGAAAATAAACATATCTAAGTTCGAGATTGTTCCAATAGGCGATGTGGGGGATGTAATGAGATTGGCTAGCATTCTTGTGTGTGGTGTCGCTTCATTGTTGATGAAGTATTTGGGTCATCCTTTGAGTGCTCATTACAAAGCTTCTACTATTTGGAGCACTATTATTAAAAGGATGGAGTCTAGATTGGCAGGTTGAAAGAGGTTGTATTTATCAAAGGGAGGAAGGTAAACTTTGATCAAAAGCACCCTCTCTAACTTACCAACTTATTATTTGTCCATTTTCCCTATTCCAGTGTGAGTGGCTAATCGACTGGAAAAACTTCAGAGCAACTTTCTGTGGGGAGGTATGGGTGATGAATTTAAATTTCATTTGGTGAATTGGTCGAAAATATGTACGCCAAAAATGGCAAGGGGTTAGGGGTGAGAAATATGGATCAGTTTAATTGAGCCTTGTTGGGTAAGTGGTTGTGGAGGTTTGCTACAGAAATGGATGCTTTGTGGAGGAAGGTGGTGGATATTAAATATGATAGTATGATAGGAGGCTGGTGTTCAGAGGAGGTAGGGGGCCCATATGGGGTGGAAGTGTGGAAATGTATAAGGAAGAGGTGGGATGGTTTTGCTAATTACGTGAGATATGAGGTAGGAGATGGCTCTAAAGAGTTGTTTTGGCATGATGTTTGGTGTGAGGAACAACCTTTGAAGATCGTCTTTCCCTAGTTGTTCACTATTGCTTGTGATAAGGATGTGTGGGTAGCGGAGACTTTGCAGGTCCAAAATGGATTCATTCATTGGAATGTTCTATTTATTCGGCATGTGCATGATTGAGAGGTGGAAGTGGTTTCTAGTTTCTTGTAAGGTCCACATTTACTTGGAAGAGTATTTGGAAAGTTAAGGCTCCCTCAAAAGTGGCATTTTTTTATGTGGACGATGACTTTAGGGAAGATTTTAACCTTTGATAATTTGCGAAAGAGGAATATTATTGTGATGGAGTAGTGTTATCTGTGTAAGAAAAGTGGAGAGTCTATAAATAATTTATTCCTTCACCGTGAGGTTGCTTTAGAGATGTGGAATGTGTTTTTTCAATTATTTGATGTTGCTTGGGTTATGCCTCGTAGGGTCAGTGAGTTGTTGGGTTGTTGGAGGGAACAATTGGGTAATTGTGAGGCGTTGCACTTATGGAGGTTGGCTCCTTTGTGTTCGATGTGGTGTCTTTGGCGCGAGAGGAATGCAAGAAGCTTTGATGATCGTGAAATTGGCTTGTTAGAATTAAAGAAGCTGATGTTGCAAACATTGTATATATGGAGAGTGGTCTGGAATACTACGCGTCTCTATTTTTTTTGAGTTTTTAGATTTATGTTCTTCTTTTTTTATGAGTTAGGGGTTCTCTTGTATACTTCTTGTGTACTAGGGTTGCGTATCTCTGCGCTTTGATCGAATATACATGATTTATCAAAAAAAAAGAATAGTAGGGGCGGAGGTTTCCAAACCGAGCATGTTTCTGAGTCTTGTCAAAAAGTTCTACTACTTGTTTAGTTATGTCTTTGAGTGCTTTTTGGTTATTACTATGTTTGGTAGCCAAACTAAAAAAGAATGAAAAAAATTTAACCATACTTGACTTATAAGAAACTTTTGCCCTAGCCTTCTCTAGTTCCTGGTCAACCAAAGGAGAATAAATTTTTTAAGGATATGGTGTAAATCAGGCCTCCAATAAAAAATGGACACTTCAATGTATCACACCAAATGAGACTAAAACGAAAACACATGATTTTTTCTTATTCTCTTCAAAGTTATTCTCATTGACAAAAACTCCACTTTTCCGGTTCAAGAGACGAATGCCATCGCCTTGCAACAAAATCATGATCGAGGGACTTTATGCGTAGAAGGAGGCAGTGTAGTGGCTTCGGCTGATTTTGGAAGTGGCATTCGACAGAGGAGGCGGTTGTAGGTAGATCCGGTGGTATCTAAAAAGGAAGAGCAATAGTGCCCCTTCTGTCAATGACAAATGATGGGTTGGCCGATTCGGTGTTTTCGTGTTTATTTTATTGTGTTTCAAATTGATGTGTCAAATTATTATTAGATGCCGAAACCGGATATTTGAGAGGTTAAAGAGTTAATTAAAATAGACTATCGTAAGAGCAAATTATTGATGTAGAACATCTTTTGCAGCTTTAAGATTAAATCTGGGTAAAAACTCTTGATTTAGAATATCTGCGGAAATTTTGAAAGCATGAAGCAACATATACAATTTCTTTTTTGATAGTAGAGTACTTTTGCTGGCTGGATTCTAGATACCACGATATAACTAACAATTTTGCTTGTTTTTTATTTTTTATTTTTTTTCGAACAGAGAGAAAGAGTCTACTGAGAAGGAAATAAATCACCAGGTGGCTTGGTCAGAGGTTGCGCTTCATGAACGACATCGACTTAATACTAATATCTCTTATGGAATGGTGAACTCCAATGCTTGTGTGTAATGAAACATTTATTTTTTCCTGTTTGATATCTCCAAGAGAAATCTTGTTCTGTTTTAAAATGTTTCGTTGGTCTGTTTCAATTTTTTAAACTATTAGGATTAGGAGTACCAATATGCATGATACTTTCTATTTTCAATGATACCTAGCTTCATCACTCTTGGTTATTTTACCCAAAAAAAAAAAAAGAAGGGATCTGAACCATTTCTGGTTTGGTTCATTGATTGGTGGATCAATTTCGGTCCAATGAACAAAAACTTCCCTTCCATGATCTGAATACTTCAAGGACAATTATTTTGGATCATATGCTTTTTTTCTTTCATTTTTGTTTCCTTTTTACCTCAAGAGCTTGCTTGTACCTCTCGTATTATCTCAACTCATTGATCACCCTACAAACCTCTCATTTTAACAGCTTCCTGCCCTCATTCCTCCAACAAAGCTTTTCCAGAATACTGTTCTTTCATTTCATGATTATAGGCTAATACCAAGGATGAGGTATCCGACCCTCACCCATGGTTGGACGCTCAAATGGGTTGGACAAAACCACCACAAAGCTCCTATATATAAAAGGAATTGGGATGTAGCGGTTGACTCGGCTAATAAACGATTGGGGGTAGGCATTCTTGTTAGGGATCATTTGGGATTGGTTATAGCAGCCAAGAGTTAGCCTATCAATCTTCTAGCAGAGCTCGTTGTGGCCGAAGCAATAACGGCCCTGAAGGCCGCAGAGTTTAGTCGAGATCTGGGGTTACCCAATATTATTTCGGAGGGTGATTCGCTGCAGGTCGTAAATGCAGTTAATGCTACAAGACAGAACTGGAGCAGGTATGGGCAGATTGTAGCAGATATCAAAGTAGTGCTTCGAGGCCTCTGTAGTTGGCAAATTTGTCATACCAAGAGAGAAAACAATTCTGCAACTTATAGACTAGCAAGGGATGCGCTTATACATGTCATAGATAGGATTTGGATGGAAGAAATTCCTAGATGTATCTTTGACTTTGTATTTTCAGAGCAACATGCTCTGTTTTCTTAGAGCTTTTAGCTCTAGTGTTTTTGATGATTAGTAATGAAAGTTGATTTTTTTTTTTTTTTAAAAAAGACAGCTTCCTGCCCTCTTTCTCCCACTGGTTCCGGCAAACCCAACTAGAGGTTCTCTATCAAAGATATCCATCAAACCCAACACAGGATTATTGCTCGTGGATTTAGAAGATTGATATACTCTTAATCCCATTACAATTTTGGTGTGCATTATCTCACATTAATCTTTCATAATATAATTTTTGGTAGCTGGCTTGGCTATCCTCTCACAGGCCACTTAACTTAAGAGATTAATAAAGTTCCTTTTTTTTTTCTTTCCTTATATTTCAATATCCTCAAGGTCAAGCACAAAGAATAACTCACGAACCATGAAAGCACTGAACAATGAGCACCACTATTTAGGCCTCAACAAGGTAGGTGTTCCTTTTGTAGGATTCCCTCATCTTGTCATAGAAAGGCTATGATTAATCTCGGAGATAAAATATAAGATTGTAAACCGTGACATGAAAGAATATCAATTCTGTTTTTAACTATGCATTGGAAAAGCACCAGAAAATCCAAAAATACGTGACAGCTTGTTGCACCAGCCAGATATTAAACCGCAAAGTCATTCCATATTTCCAATAGAGCCTATGGATCCAACACCTTCTCATGCTCCTACATGCATGGCATTAAGAAAGCTATTACAGCCTATGGGTCAAATTGATGGAATATTATCTTATTTATCAGAAAAAAACTTATGTCCAACCACACATTTTGAAAGAAACTAAGGTAAATATGCTTTACTCTCTCCCTCGAGATAGGGAAATTTTAAAGAATACAATTTCCCTAGACAATTTCTCGATGTTTCGGCCATATCAACAATGCCACTAATAAAAGATTCACCCAAATTCTACATTTGTCTGCTCATATAACCAACCAGCACCTCTCTGCAGAATCTAAAATTATGGAGATTAGATTCAAAATTGGGAGACAATATCGAATCATTATGTAATTTCACCCAGTAACCATTATAGATGAAAATGAATGCCATCTAATACCAAAACTTTTGATTGAGCGATATCAAACCAGAGTCAACAAAATGGCTTTTACAGAAAATTTTTACACAAAAATTTAACATTTGAAAGCAAAATTAAGAATCAAATATACTCACGAATAAAAGATAATTCGTTTCAGAACAAAACATATATGAAACAAACAAAAGCGCATGGAGCCATACCTCACAGATTATCCTCCCCTCCAAGCTCAACCTCTCCATTGATGGCAACTGAACTCTGCGTGTAGAGAACAACTTCTAACGAGTCCTTAAGCCCTTCAATCCCAAGATTCTTCTTTGTCTGTGTAAAAGGATCATACAAGACCAAATGCCCCTCTCTATTCTCCATGAACAACTTCCCATCCTTCCAAAACCCCAATCGCCTTTCCAAATCCATGGGAGGCTCAATGCTAACAAATCTAGTCGAGGACTCCTTAACACCAAATTCGAGCAAAACCCATATCTCCAAAGACATCTTTATATCCGTCAAAGCGTGAGGAAAAACCGCCATAGCAACATATCCGTTTAACTCCATCAATTGGTGACAAAAAGACAATGTATCTCTAGAATACGGAAGCGGTGTCAAACGGAACACCTCATCGGTGAAATCGAAAGAAATAATTTGACCGCCATCTCTCTTCGCCAACCATAAGAAAACCCCACCCAAAGCCACAGTCTGTGAATGCTCATAAATACCAAAGGGCACGCGTAGGTCAAGCAGTTTCCAAGAACCACGGCTCATACTGTACACTTCTGCTATCAGCGTTTCCATACCACTGTCGTGACGAAGGCTAACCACCTTGAAGTCTCAGGACTTCGGGTCGAACCCAAACCCGACGCTGAAGGGATGAGGAGACAAGGGCGGGAAAGCCTTGAATCCTACAGATGGCGTGGTGGGGTTATAGAGATAGATGTCTTTGGTTCGGAAATTGTAGAGGCATAGTAGCCCATTACAGGAAGCAACAAGCTTGAGGTAATAATTTGGTCTTATGCCGAAATCAACAACGGGTCCTAGAGGGAGATTCATAGGGATCTGAGACAGACAATCGAGGGTCTCGTAAGAGAGGGAGTAGAACACAAACTTTTGGGCGTTGGATTTGTCTGTGGCTTTGACGAGGATGAGAGGAAGAGGATGGGTGGGGTTTTGGGTGGTGAGAATAGAGTGGTTGAGGAGGTTTGCAGAGAAGAAATCATGGTTTCCGATAAGAGCAAGCCAGGTCTTGGAGACGCACCTGAATCGGAGCAGGGATTTTGGCGGCAACCTCGAGAGGATTTCCATCAGCACGTCTGGAGGTAGAGAGGTTGACATTGTTTCCCCAACTCCTGCTTTGCTCTGCTCAAGGAATAATATAACAAAAAGCACTCAAGACATAACTAAACAGGTAGTAGAACTTTTTGGCAAAATTCAGAGACAAAAGCACCGAAAGCAAAGCTCTATTTTCAACGCAATTCGTAATTCATTTTGGTCGTATTTAAGGATCTTGCCAAATAATTGCGTTGGAAATAGAGCTTTGTTTACGGGCTTTTGTCTCTGATTTTTGTCTCAAAGTTCTACTACCTGTGTAGTTATGTCTTGACTCTTAAGTGCTTTTTGGTTATTACTATGTTTGGTAGCCAAACTTTAAAAAAAAAAAAAAAATGAAAGAATTTAAGAAAACTTCACAGAACTCCTTTTAGCCTTCAACCGTTTTGAATGTATCTCTTTATGGTTAAAAACTTTTATTTTAAGTTACTGAATTTCTAATTTTTTTTAGAGCATTCTTATCCAACTCTCTACTGTAGAAATTTTCTTACTTTAAAGAGTCAAAATAGATTTTAAACTATTTTATTGTTCTCATCCGGCTCCCTACTTTGAGAAAAAAAAGTAGGGAGCATGAAATGACTTCCTACAAGTAGGAAGCTATTTCACTCCATACTCTTCTTTTTTATAATAAAATATTAATTTATCTCTCCAACTTTTTGATTTTTCTAATTTTATTTATTGGAGAAAAAGTAAAAAAATTCTTAAAATATTAAGATTTAAATGAAAAAGTCAAAGTGGGTCCTTAGTTTAGAGAGCCAGATGTAGATGTTTAGAAAAAATAGCTCTCTAAAGTAGGAAAAACTGATTTTACTCTCTATTTTGAGGATAAAAGTAAGGAACCTGATAAGAATGCTCTTAGGATTTAACGATTCATTTAACGATTCATTTAACGGTAAATCTTACTAAAAAGGTGCCAAAATTTTCAAAAATACTTATTTTTTTATAAAAAAAAATTACAAAAATTTAAGCATTGGTCAAAATTTAACAGAATTTACAAAAATATCCATGCATAAATTTTTGAAATTTTTTTTATAATTTTATTTAAAAAAAAACATGAATATTTTAAGAATTTTGACAGCATTTAACAAAAAACCTTATCGAATTAAGGTAAGTGAAAGAAATTATAAATTCAGTAGTTTAAAATGAAAATTTTTAAACATTGAGGGCATTTCAAAATAGCTAAAAGTTCATGGAGATTTTCTGAAGTTTCTCCAAAATGTAACCATACCTAACTTATAAGAAACTTCAAACACCAGCCTTCTCTAATTCTTGTTCAACCAAAGGAGAATCTCGTATAAATCAGGTTTTTGTGCTCTCCAAATCATACCAAGATGAAAACACTTGATTTTTTCTTATTCTCTTCAAAGTTATTAGCATTAACAAAAACTCCACTTTCCCCGTTCAAGAGACGAATGCCTCGCATCAGACTTATGATC
This sequence comes from Betula pendula, assembly GCA_900184695.1. Classification (NCBI taxonomy): domain Eukaryota; kingdom Viridiplantae; phylum Streptophyta; class Magnoliopsida; order Fagales; family Betulaceae; genus Betula; species Betula pendula. Next base: position 94,516 of record FXXK01000426.1, read on the forward strand.
GGGGGACTTAATGCGTAAGAGGAGGTAGTGCGGTGGCTTTGGTTGATTTCAACAGTGGCACTCGACAGAGGAGGCGGGGTGTAGGTGGATCCAGCGGTTTCTAAAAAGGAAGAGCAACAATACCCCTTCTGTCGATGACAATTGGGATGACGTGGCAATAAAAATCAATCATTGGTTTTTTTTTTTTAAACAAGTGTTGATTCAAATACTGATTTTCACGGACACATCATCACGTTATATAGTAGTCATATAATAGTCTACTAAATAGTATTACTGTAACAACATAAATTATTTAGTAATAATATTTTATATTAACATGATAAAATCAGGTGAAGGCCATCACAGTCTACAATGTTGCTAGTGCATGATACTATAAAACAGCTATGACTTTGTAGAGAAAGAAGTATAGACTACTAAATAGTATTAAAACAGAACAAGATTTCTCTTGGAGATATCAAACAGGAAAAAAGAAAATGTTTCATTACACACAAGCATTAGAGTTAACCAAGCCACCTGGTGATTTATTTCCTTCGCGGTAGACTCTCTCTCTGTTAGGAAAAAAAAATAAAAAAGAAACAACAAGCAAAATTGTTAGTTAAATCGTGGTATCTAGAATCCAGCCAAAAAACAAATTGTATAAGTTGCTTCATGTGTTTCAAAATTTCGGGCAGATATTCTAAATCAAGAATTGTAACCCGGCTTTAATAGTAAAGCTGCAAAATATTTTTGACATAAAGATGTAAAAATTTAGTTTCCAAGCAAATGTTTGCAAGAAAAGTAATTCTTCTTTTTTTTTTAAAAAAAAAAAAAAATTCAAATGGCATCTATCAAAAGCGATCTGAACTTAATTCCTGAATTTCATATTCATAAATTTCTTTAGGAGAGGGAGCAACCAAAATGTCAAAAATACCAAACTCGCTACAAAAGAGTCTTGTTCAATTCAAAAAGATTCTCAAGATTTTAAAATGTCTAATTATGAATTTGTTCAAAAGTTATAGCCTTGGGCCGCCTTGGCCAAACAAGTTCATACAACAATCCTCCAAGACTTCCAAACACTCCTGAACCAAACCTTTCCCAAATCTTTTCCAATGGCGAACCCTATCCAAAACACTAATCATACAAAACTTCTTCAAAACCTCCAAATCGTTTTCCACAAACTCAACAACCCATTCAAACGCCCATTCTACAATTTTTTTCCCAAAAAGTCTAATACAGGTCAAAAGATGACCTTCTCTATTTGCGCCGTTGAGCCTGAACTTGTATACCAAAACCAACAGAACATTCCCCTCTCCAAAATAGCCCAAAGACGTTTCCATGCAAATTGGCACTATGCCCCGACCAACTAAGGAGAACCCGAAAGTTCTATGAGTTTATACTCCTAGACACAAACTCAATCTCCATAACCCATATTAAGGACAAAGAAGATGAATAAAAGTTTCTCATTCAAATTTCAAATTCTCAAGATCCTTAACCTTTTCTAATTTCAAATTTCAATAAGTGTAGACAATATGCCCAAGAAATTTTCAAACAAATTTGTGTTTCAATTTTTTCAATTATTAGGAGTACCAATAAGCATGATACTTTCTTTTTTCAATGATACCTAGCTTCATCACTCTTTGTTCTTTTACGGAAAAGAAAAAAAAGAAAAAAAGAAAGAAAGGTATCTCAACCATTTCTGGTTTGGTTCATTGATTGGTGGATCAATTTCAGTCCAATGAACAAAAGCTTCCCTAACTCAGGACAATTACTTTGGATCATATTTTTTTCTTTCTTTCTTTTTTGTTTCCTTTTTACCTCGGGAGCTGGCTTGTACCTCTCTTACTATCTCAACTCCTTGATCACCCTACAAATCTCTCATTTTAACAGCTTCCTGCCCTCTTTCTCCCACTGGTTCCAGCAGAACCCAACTAGACGTTCTCTACCAAAGATATCCATCAAACCCCACTCAGGATTATTGTTCATGGATTTAGTAGATTGATATATTCTTAATCCTTTTTACAATTTTGGATTGAATTGTCTCACATTAATCTGTCATAATATAATTTTTGGTTGCTGGCTTGGCTATCCTCTCACAGGCCACTTAACTTAAGAGATAATAAAGTTCCTTTTTTTTTCTTTCCTTATATTCAATATCCTCAACTTCAAGCACAAAGAATTAACGCACGAACCATGAGAGTACTGAACAATGAGCACCACTATTTAGGCCTCAACAAGGTAGGTGTTCCTTTTTTAGGATTCCCACATCTTGTCATAGAAAGGCAATGATTAATCTCGGAGATTAAATATAAGATGGTAAAGCAGTGACATGGAAGAATATCATTTTTGTCTTTAACTATGCCTTAGAAAAGCACCAGAAAATCCAAAAATACGTGACAGCTTGTTGCACCAGCCAGATATTAAACCGCAAAGTCATTCCATATTTCCAACAGAGCCTATGCCCTATGGATCCAACAACTTCTTATGCTCCTAATTGACATGGCATTACCAAAGCTATTATAGCCTATGGGTCAAATTGATGGAATATTATCTTATTTATCAGAAAAAAACTTATGTCCAACCACACATTTTGAAAGAAACTAAGGTAAATATGCTTTACTCTCCCTCAGGATAGGGAAATTTTAAAAACTACAAATTCTCTAGACATTTTCTCGATGTTTTGGCCATATCAACAATGCCACTAACAAAAAGATTCACTCAAATTCTACATTTGTCTACTCATATAAGCAACCGGCACCTCTCTGCAGAATCTAAAATTATGGAGATTAGATTCAAAATTGGGAGACAATATCTAATCATTATGTAATTTCACCTAGTAACCATTATAGATGAAAATGAATGCCATCCAATACCAAAACTTTTTTTTGATCCATATCAAACCAGAGTCAACAAAATCGCTTTTACAGAAAATTTTAACAAAAAAATTTAACATTTGAAAGCAGAATTAAGAATCAAACATACTTACGAATAAAACATAATTCGTTTCAGAACAAAACATATATGAAACAAACAAAAGCACATGGAGCCATACCTCACAGATTAGCCTCCCCTACAAGCTCAACCTCTCCATTGACGGCAACTGAACTCTGCGTGTAGAGAACAACTTCTAACGAGTCAAACCCTTCAATCGCAAGGTTCTTCTTTGTCTGTGTAAAAGGATCATACAAGACCAACTGCCCCTCACTATTCTCCATGAACAGCTTCCCATTATTCCAAAACCCCAATGGCCTTTCCAAATCCATGGGAGGCTCAATGCAAACAAATCTAGTCCACGACTCCTTAACACCAAATTCGAGCAAAACCCATATATTTATATCCGTTAAAGCGTGATCAGGATAAACCGCCATAGCAACACACCCGTTTAACTCCATCAATTGGTCACAAAAACCCAATTCATCTCGAGAGTAAGGAAGCGGTGTCGTACGGAACACCTCGTCGGTGAAATCGAAAGAAATAATTTGATCGCCATCTTGCTGGTCCAACCATAAGAAAACCCGACCCAAACCCAGAGTCTCTGAAGTGACACAAATACCATTAGGCACGCGTAGGTCAAGCAGTCTCCAACAACGACGGCTCAGACTGTACACTCCCGCTACCAGCGCGACCGTACCAGTGTCGCTCTCAACGTCACGAAGGCTAACCACCTTGAAGTCGCCGGAATTCGGGTCGAAGCCGAACCCGACGCTGAAGGGATGAGGTCCATGAGGAGACAAGCGCGGGATAGCGTTGAATCCGATAGATGGTGTGGTGGGGTTCCAGAGATAGACGTCTCCGGTTCGGAATTCGTAAAGGCATAGTAACCCATTACAGGAAGCGACGATCTTGACGTTATAACATTGTCTTATGAAGGGATGAACAGGTCCTGGGGGGAGATTTGCTGGGGGGAGATTCATAGGGATCTGAGACACACAGTCGAGGGTCTCGTAGGAGAGGGAATGGAACACAAAATTTTTAGCATTCGATTTGTCCGTGGCTTTGACGAGGATGAGAGGAAGAGGATGACCGGGGTTTTGGGGGGCGAGAATAGAGTGGTTGAGGAGGTTTTCAGAGAAGAAATCATGGTTTCCGATAAGAGCAAGCCAGGTCTTGGAGACGCACATGAATCGGAGCAGGGATTTTGTAGGCAACCTCGAGAGGATTTCCACCAGCACGTCTGGAGGTAGAGAGGTTGACATTGTTTCCCCAACTCCTGCCTTGCAATGCTCAAAGAATGGTTTGAGTTTATATAACATAGTTTAGATAACAATTAGAAAGGCACCTAGTGAAGATGGTCCGAATATTCTACTCAAGAATGGTGAATTCTTCACTGATCGATGCAAAGACGGCATGAATTGATCACATCATTTGATAATATACAATTTCTTTGCATGCCCACCTCTAGGCTCCGCTAGATTTATTAATAAAAAATAAAAAACACAAAAAACAAAAGTAAACCAATTGGCTTTACAAAGAAAAAAAAAATAACAAAATAAAAGTAAACTGATTCGATACATTGTTTGTCCTTATTATCCTTCCAGACATAGCAAGTAAATTCAGCTCTCTTTTTTTGAGATTGAGATATCCCGTAATTAGTAGTATAAATTGTTAGTAATTTAGGTAGCTATTCATAAGAGAGTTCATATAAAATTTATTTGTTCAAATAAATGTTGAGCTGTCCAACTACCTATCCGAACAAATGAATAATCTTATGTAGATTCTCTCAATTATTGCCCACTAAACAAGTTAAAAATAAAAATAATTTCAATTCTTAAACAAGTCAATGACATCTACATAGAACCCCTATTCCTTAAATCATTTAGGGGCATACACAGGGAGCACGTGCTCCCTCTGGACTACATTCCGAAAATTTATGCAACAAGCATGGAAATGAATATAATTTTGGTCGATTTTATTTTATTTTGTTCATTTTGACATGCTTTTAGAGGGACTTATAACAGTTTGCAACTGGTTATTTACATATTTAGCTCACTTGATTTTTGCAGAAAATGCTAGCGTGTATTGTTATATATATATATGTATATCTTAGATTAATTGTAAAATTATTGCAAGGGTAGGGAGTTTTGAAGTTCATTTTGGTCTTAACATTTGATTCTCTCTTTCTTTTCCTTTTTTTTTTTTTTTTTTTTTTTTGTTTTGTAAGGGCAAGTCTTGCAAACTTATTGGACTTTATCGAGAGACTTGAGGTAAAAGAGTAATGTTATTTTTCATATTATTTTACACCTGTTAACATGACAT
>FXXK01000426.1:102700-126380 GCA_900184695.1 Betula pendula
ACATTATCTACCCAATTTACTAACAATTTCAAACATATAATTGTTGTGGATTCCAATCAGGAGAGTGCCCCAACAGTAAACATGGGTCCTCCTTTGTTCACTTGTACCTTTCAAACTACAATAGGCTTTGTGGTATTTCATACTTTCAGTACATCAACAATACCTTTGTTTTGACCAATTAATTTCAACACCAATGGATGGGTATTTCTGGAATTAAAAGTACGTACTTCTATTCTATCTCACAGAAGCTGGAAATTAAGAAAACTCAAATACAAAGTAAAATTTTTCTACAAACAAATAAGAATTTATCAATCACACAGAAGCAGCTGAATTAGACTCAACATCCCCAGTTTTCACGCCTACAAGAGGAACCAATTCCCCGGCAGCACAAGCCTCCTCGCCAACAAAAAGATCATCCGTAACCCGCAAAATTGCATGAACAGTACTTAAAGAGCTTAATAAAGTTACTTTTTTTTTTTTTTTTTTTTTTCTTTCATTATTTTCAATATCCCCGAGGTCAAGCACAAAGAATAACGAACGAACTATGAAAGCACTGAACAATGAGCACCACTATTTAGGCCTCAACAAGGTAGGTGTCCTTTTGTAGGATTCCCACATCTAGTCATAGAAAGGCAATGATTAATCTCAGAGATAAACTATAAGATGGTAAAGCAGTGACATGGAAGAATATCAATTTTGTTTTTAACCATGCCTTGGAAAAGCACCAGAAAATTAAAAAATACGTGACAGCTTGTTGCACCAGCCAGATATTAAACCGCAAAGTCATTCCATATTTCCAATAGAGCCTATGGATCCAACACCTTCTTATGCTCCTACATGACATGGCATTACCAAAGCTATTATAGCCTATGGGTCACATTGATGGAATATTATGTACAACCACACATTTTGAAAGAAACTAAGGTAAATATGCTTTACTCTCCCTCAAGATAGGGAAATTTTAAAGACTACCATTTCTCTAGACATTTTCCCGATGTTTCGGCCATATCAACAATGCCGCTAATAAAAAGGAAAAAGTAGCCTTCTCTATTTCCCTTCAAACACTAGCCTTCTCTAATTCCTATTCAACCAAAGGTGAATCTGGTATAAATTAGGTTTTTATGCTCTCCAAATCAGAATAAGACGAAAATACTTGATTTTTTCTTATTTTCTTCAAAGTTTTTCGGATCGACAAAACTCCACTTTCCCCTTTCTAGAGACGAATGCCATCGCCCCCACAACAGAATCATGATTGCAGGACTTAATGCGTGGGAGGAGGCAGTACGGTGGCTTGGCTGATTTCGATGGTGGCACTCTACAGAGGAGGCATGTGTAGGTAGATCCAGTGGTTTCTAAAAAGGAAGAGCAACAATGACCCTTTTGTCGATGACAATTGAGATGACGTGGCAATAAAAATAGACCCTTAGTTTTTTTTTTTTTTTTTTTTTTTAACTAGTGTTGATCTAAATACTGATTTTCACTGACACATTATTAAGTTATATAGTAATCATATAATAGTCTACTAAATAGCATTACTCTAACAACATAAATTATTAAGTAATAATATTTTATATTAACATGATAAAATCAGGTGAAGGCCATCAGTCTACAATGTTGCTAGTGCATGATACTATAAAACAGCTATGACTTTGTAGAGAAAGAAGTATAGACTACTAAATAGTATTAAAACAGAACAAGATTTCTCTTGGAGATATCAAACAGGAAAAAGAAATGTTTCATTACACACAAGCATTAGAGTTAACCAAGCCACCTGGTGATTTATTTCCTTCGCAGTAGACTCTTTCTCTCTGTTAGGAAAAAAAAATAAAAAAGAAGCAACAAGCAAAATTGTTAGTTAAATCGTGGTATCTAGAATCCAGCCAAAAAACAAACTGTATAAGCTGCTTCATGTGTTTCAAAATTTCGGGCAGATATTCTAAATCAAGAATTGTAACCCGGCTTTAATAGTAAAGCTGCAAAATATGTTCGACATAAAGATGTAAAAATTTAGTTTCCAAGCAAATGTTTGCAAGAAAAGTAATTCTTCTTTTTTAAAAAAATAAAAAATAAAATTCAAATGGCATCTATCAAAAGCGATCTGAACTTAATTCCTGAATTTCATATTCATAAATTTCTTTAGGAGAGGGAGCAACCAAAATGTCAAAAATACCAAACTTGCTACAAAAGAGTCTTGTTCAATTCAAAAAGATTCTCAAGATTTTAAAATGTCTAATTATGAATTTGTTCAAAAGTTATAGCCTTGGGCCGCCTTGGCCAAACAAGTTCATACAACAATCCTCCAAGACTTCCAAACACTCCTGAACCAAACCTTTCCCAAATCTTTTCCAATGGCCAACCCTATCCAAAACACTATAATCATACAAAACTTCTTCAAAACCTCCAAATCGTTTTCCACAAACTCAACAACCCATTCAAACGCCCATTCTACAATTTTTTTCCCAAAAAATCTAATACAGGTCAAAAGATGACCTTCTCTATTCGCACTGTTGAGGCTGAACTTGTATACCAAAACCAACAGAACATTCCCCTTTCCAAAATAGCCCAAAGGCGTTTCCATCCAAATTGGCGCTATGCCCCGACCAACTAAGGAGAACCCGAAAGTTCTATGAGTTTATACTCCTAGACACAAACTCAATCTCCATAACCCATATTAAGGACAAAGAAGATGAATAAAAGTTTCTCATTCAAATTTCAATTTCTCAAGATCCTTAACCTTTTCTAATTTCAAATTTCAATAAGTGTAGACAATATGCCCAAGAAAAGAAAAGAAAAAGAAAAAAAGAAAGAAAGGTATCTCAACCATTTCTGGTTTGGTTCATTGATTGGTGGATCAATTTCAGTCCAATGAACAAAAGCTTCCCTAACTCAGGACAATTATTTTGGATCATATTTTTTTCTTTCTTTCTTTTTTGTTTCCTTTTTACCTCAGGAGCTGGCTTGTACCTCTCTTACTATCTCAACTCCTTGATCACCCTACAAATCTCTCATTTTAACAGCTTCCTGCCCTCTTTCTCCCACTGGTTCCAGCAGAACCCAACTAGAGGTTCTCTACCAAAGATCTCCATCAAACCCCACTCAGGATTACTGTTCATGGATTTAGTAGATTGATATATTCTTAATCCTTTTTACGATTTTGGATTGAATTGTCTCACATTAATCTGTCATAATATAATTTTTGGTTGCTGGCTTGGCTATCCTCTCACAGGCCACTTAACTTAAGAGATAATAAAGTTCCTTTTTTTTTTTCTTTCCTTATATTCAATATCCTCAACTTCAAGCAAAAAGAATTAACGCATGAACCATGAAAGCACTGAACAATGAGCACCACTATTTAGGCCTCAACAAGGTAGGTGTTCCTTTTTTAGGATTCCCACATCTTGTCATAGAAAGGCAATGATTAATCTCGGAGATTAAATATAAGATGGTAAAGCAGTGACATGGAAGAATATCATTTTTGTCTTTAACTATGCCTTAGAAAAGCACCAGAAAATCCAAAAATACGTGACAGCTTGTTGCACCAGCCAGATATTAAACCGCAAAGTCATTCCATATTTCCAACAGAGCCTATGGATCCAACACCTTCTTATGCTCCTACATGCATGGCATTAAGAAAGCTATTACAGCCTATATGTCAAATTGATGGAATATTATCTTATTTATCAGAAAAAAACTTATGTCCAACCACACATTTTGAAAGAAACTAAGGTAAATATGCTTTACTCTCTCCCTCGAGATAGGGAAATTTTAAAGAATACAATTTCCCTAGACAATTTCTCGATGTTTTGGGCATATCAACAATGCCACTAACAAAAAGATTCTCTCAAATTCTACATTTGTCTACTCATATAAGCAACCAGCACCACTCTGCAGAATCTAAAATTATGGACTTTAGATTCAAAATTGGGAGACAATATCTATAATTTCACCTAGTAACCATTATAGATGAAAATGAATGCCATCTAATACCAAAACTTTTGATTGATCCATATCAAACCAGAAAATTATTACACAGCAATTAACATTTGAAAGCTGAATTTAGGACCAAACATACTTGCGAATAAAAGATGATTCATTTAAGAACAAAACATATATGAAACAAACAAACAAAATCGCATGGAGGCATACCTCACAGATTATCCTCCCCTCCAAGCTCAACCCCGCCATTGATGGCAACCGAACTCTGTGTGCAGAGAACAACTTCTAAGAAGTACTTAAGCCCTTCAATCCCAAGATTCTTCTTCGTCTGTGTAAAAGGATTATACAACACCAACTGCCCCTCCCTATTCTCCATGAACAGCTGCCCATTCTTCCAAAACCCCAATGGCCTATCCAAATCCATGGGAGGCTCAATGCTAACAAATCTAGTCCACGACTCCTTAACCCCAAATTCGAGCAAAACCCATATCTCCAAAAACATCTTTATATCCGTAGAAGCGTGAGGCAAAATCGCCATAGCAACATACCCGTTTAACTCCATCAATTGGTGATAACAACCCTCGAATTCATCTATATCGTATGGAAGCGGTGTCGTTCGGAACACCTCATCGGTGAAATCGAAAGAAAAAATTTGATAGCCATCTGGCCCATCTAGCTCCGCCAACCATAAGAAAACCCGACCCAAAGCCAGAGTCTGTGAATAGGAAAAAATACCATAAGGCACGCGTAGGTCAAGCAGTCTCCAACAACCACGGCTCATACTGTACACTTCCAGTAGCACTACTACTGTACCAGTGTCGTTCACAACGTGATGAAGGCCAACCACCTTGAAGTCGCCGGAATTCGGGTCGAAACCGAACCCGACGCTGAAGGGATAAGGAGACAAGGGCGGGATGGCGTTCAATCGTACAGATGGTGCGGTGGGGTTCCAGAGATAGACGTCTCTGGTTTCGAATTCGTGAAGGCATAGTAACCCATTACAGGAAGCGACAAGCTTGACGTAATAATTATTTCTTAAGAGGGAATGAACGGGTCCTTGAGGGAGATTTTCTGGAGAGAGATTCATGGGCATCTGAGACACACAGTCGAGGGTCTCGTAAGAGAGGGAGTAGAACACAAACTTTTTGGCGTTGGATTTGTCTGTGGCTTTGACGAGGATGAGAGGAAGAGGATGGGTGGGGTTTTGGGTGGTGAGAATAGAGTGGTTGAGGAGGTTTGCAGAGAAGAAATCATGGTTTCCGATAAGAGCGAGCCAGGTCTTGGAGACGCACCTGAATCGGAGAAGGGATTTTGGTGGCAACCTCGAGAGGATTTCCACCAGCATGTCTCGAGGTAGAGAGGTTGACATTGTTTCCCCAACTCCTGCTTTGCTCAATTCCTCTGCTCAAGGAATTATAATTGTTTGGCAAGATCCTAAATACCACAAAAATCAATTACGAATTGCATCCAACCTTTAGCCACTCGTGTCTCTCTTACACCCGCTTCAACAATCTTCGACCTTACTCGCACATTGGTGGATCATGAAACCACTCAAAAAAGTTTCATGACCGATCATTCTACAAAGAAATACAAATTAGTAAGAATTGAAACACAACATAAAGATATAGTTATAAAGCATGGGAAAACAATGAATTGGGATTTCTTACGGCATGGATAAAAAGAATGTAAACACAAAATTTGAAACTAGTATTAAACTTCATAAACAGATAAACATAAAAAGAATGTATCAAGCATCAAACCAATCACAGAATATCCTCAAGAGTGAGAGAGACAAAGAACAAGAGATTTGTCTGTACATTCAGACATCCATTACCAATCTAAATCCAAGTCTCTCATCATGACTAGTTCTCAAATTATACAAGCAATGGAAGCACGAATTATACAAGCAATGCAAAATTCATAAAATCAGATTGGATAAAATATGGCTAATGAGAGTAACAAAAAATACATTTTCCAACCACAAATAATAACCAAACTAAATCTGATAACCCTCTGTACATGCAATTGAAAACCACACGCAAGCTTAGGATCATGAAAAAAATACAGAAACATAACGAAAAAGCCCAGCTAAAGTACTGTTTCCTCAATCACACAACGTGTACAGTACACTTTCCTCGGCAGTGTGATCTGTTTCCTCAATGAACCAGCTCCAGAGCTCCAACGAACGTTCAGATCGAGAGACGATCGGCACAATTAGAAATAGCAACTACCCAAAAAGCTTAAAGAATGAAGGGATTAAGAGAATCGAGAGACAATCTTACCGATTTGGTTGAAGAAGATCCAGGAGCCTTGATGTGCACAAACCCTAGAGAAGGGGGGGGGGGGGGAAAGAGAGGGTTGTTCGTCTTTTGCACAAACCCAAAGCTTTTCGGTACAAAAACCCTAAGCAAGAGAGATATTTGATACTTTCAGAGGTTGAAGAAGCGGAGAGATATAAGATATATGAGATAAGACTTCTGAGCTTAGGTGATTTTTTTTTTTTTTTTTTATAAAAAGTTACTTATTAATTATTTAGTAACTTTTTTTCGAAGCTCATAACCCAAATAAAGGGGAAAGTTTTTTTATTTTTCCCTTTACTTTAAAAGAAAAAAGTAAAAAGATACCACTAACATTATAATCTAACTCACAAAAAGAAAACCTTTTGATTTATCTTACTCAATCAAGAGTTATCTTTTTTAAACAACTTTCCATTTAAATTAAATTTCATATGGCAAGTTTATATGAAATAGCATTTTGCGTTCATTTAATTAATATATTTATTCACACCATCGATCAATTTAATTTATTCTATTTGCTTCAAATGTCTCTTCATAATTTGTAAAACACAAATTTTTTTTTTCTCAGATTTTTCTTTCCATCAAAGTGCTAGCTTCTTAGTAGTAATTTTCATATGTTACTATGTTTTTTTTTTTTTTTGAAATGGGATTCCAACTTTCTATTAAACATAAAAAGAGCCTTGCTTGTCAGAAACAATATTTTGGATAAACACCGAAGTAGAGTTTCTCCATACATGATTAAGAGACTGCTGAATAGCAACTCGTGCAAGCCGATGAGCAGCTGCATTTGCTTCCCGACGTGTCCAGGTAACTTTCATATGTTACTATGTATGTGTGTGTATTGTCTCATCATAAATTAATAGTAGATGTTTGAATTCCTTGCATAGAATATGACATGTATATTATGCTTTTCAAATTAATCTTTTCTTTTTAAAACCTTTTGTATGGGTCCATCCCATTTAATTGTTGGTTTGAAACTGATTAATTGCATTCTTAGGAGTTAAACTTGATGAGTTTTAGAAAAGGGATCCTCTCCATTTCGAACGAAATGGAGGGGAGCCGGTCAGTGTAAACTGACCGGTTTTTTTTTTTGTAATTAAAATCAATTGATTTTAATGTACAAAAAAAAAACCGGTCAGTTTTACACTGACCGGCTCCCCTCCATTTCGTTTGAAATGGAGAGGATCCTAATTTATGAGTTTTGCTAAAAATCAAAGGTTAACAAGAAACAATTTAAAACCTTTTGGCCTTATCCAAAGGATTAACTAAAAAGAAGTTAACACCAAAAGTCTCTTTACCAATAAAGTTTAACCTTCAAAAGTCGCAATTATTAAACAACAGTTATTTAAATCAAAATACTTTAGCAATAAATCAATTCATAGAATAATATTGCATGTGTCAAATCATTCAACTGCTACATTATATAAGGGTTTAAACCTTAATTATTGTTTTGATTTATACATCAAAGAGAGAAAGTTGCTATAGTTGAAGAAAATTGATAGCTTGATAATGTATTAGAATACTTTGGTGGTGATGATGGAATTGATTATCCTTATTCTCGAAGTACAAACTAACAATCTTGTCCCTACCTCTTTTTCTCATTCTGCACAGCCCATCAAGAAAGATGGCCACATGTCGGCAATCAATATGAAAATTGTATTTTTAATGGTGTTACTAATTGCCAAAAACATCACAAACATGGGAAAAAAAGCCCTCCTCTTTCACAATTCTTAATTGATTGCAAAGAGCATAAACATCAAAGGAAAGGTTGTGGCTTGTTACTTACGATGTCATGCAAAATATCTCAAAAACCACTCCGATGTCGTTATATGCAAAATTCTACCCAACTTTAGGTTTGATAAGATTTCTTAACTACTACCTCTAATCTATATCTCTCCAGCCATGCTATGGTGCATGATTGATTGCCTGAGGCACAAAGATGGGAATAGGATCCTTTCATTTCACTTGAAATGACAGGTTTGTTTGGGTATGCAATTTCAAAAAGTGCGATTTTAATATGTGTGATTTTAAAAATGCAGTTAAGTGTTTGGCAATATCGCGGGTTGGCATTTAAAATCTCAATTTAACATTTAAAATTATGCGTTTTCAAAAAAGTATATCATTTCTTATGATTTCAAATCGTAATTTTTTAAAAACGCAATCTCCAAACAATTCATTTTTTGCGATTTGGTTTAAAACCACATTTTTTATCTTTGAAATCGCAATTCCAAACGCACCCGAAGATGAGCTATTTCACTTGAAATGGAGAGGTCTTATTCTTTATTAGGGTGGACACCTATTGTACATGTGTAGTAATTTAAATTTAAACGATTGTAGATGATATGTATACTGTCCTTGCCTAATGATTAAGTAGAAAGGTGGAAGCGTCCTGCCACTCAAAATTAGCAGACCAGAAGAACAGTAATATTACAAGGAATCAGTAAAATCGAGCATAACATAACTATTGTTATTCATTTGTTTGGTTCCAATAGTGAAACATACCTCAAAATCAGTAGATTGCATCTTATGAGGGGGCTTAGCCTTTTGGGTTTTGCAAGTGGTCCATTAGGAGGCCCAAAGTGAGAGGACAATTGTTGGACTTCAATGACGCCAATCAAAAGAGATGAAAAATTAGGGGCTTGCAGTGGTAAACCGCCTTAATTGGCAACCTATCTTAAATTTTACTTCAAAAACTTATAAGGCTATGTCAATTTATTGACACATTTCTTTTTAATTTTTGTTTATCTACACTAAATAAGTTGGTTCGGAATTTGTTGTTGAGTTGCCACCCTTTTAAGATCCGTCCCCTCCCTTGTTCTAGTTGTATTCTTGACAAAAAAAAAATTGGACTTTCAAAACTGAAACCCACCTTAACCAAACCAGGTCCAATAGGACAGAATTGAATTGGCCCAATAAATCCATATGAGCCTTGTACTTCGAACCCAAGTGATTGGGCCAAGGAAAGTTGAAACGGGCCCTAACCCATTTTACCTTTTTGGAAGCCCAAAGGGGCCAAGGTAGGTCAACCCTTTGACTCAGACTCAAGAAAAAATTTTATTTCATGGAAAGGGTCGTGGCCAAAGTTCCAATCAGGAATAAATAGCGTTAGAGCTTGAGTTTATACTAAGATTTATGTGTACCTTGACTCAGGTATCTAGAAAGCTTTAGTGAGTATACCTTGTTAGCAAAGCAGAAAGATACTAGATACAACTAAATTGTCCTTGCTTTTCTCCATTAACTTTTAAATGCCTTGTTTAATGTTAAATTATGTTTGTAATATAATTTGCTTATTTATTTATGATATTGTGTTTAAAAAGAAATGTTGAGTTTATATTAGCTTCAAATATTTTTCAAAGTCATAGTTCTCAACTTTTAAGAAAAAAAAATTAAGTATGTGCATTATTATAGAAGAAGTAAAAGAAAAGAGAAAATAGAATGCATGTAATTGAGAAGAGAGAAAAGAATTGTTTTGAGAACATAAGAAAAATTTAATGGTCTCAAAGATTAGAAATAGCACAATACTGGAGCTCAAAGGATGGAGACAACCACTTCGTGTGGTCCATCACTGAGATATTTCTGTGTTGAGTGTACTCAGAGTTAATTGGGTAAATGCATCCCCCAAATGGCTCTTTTTGTGGCCACATGTTGAGTTAGGATCCCTTGAAATCACATAACCCTCACACATTGGGCGTACTATGGTGTAAGGCCAAAGAGAAAGTGAAAAGATGAAGCTAAATGGGATTATTTTGGAAAATAAATTTGATTGAAGAAGAAATAATTTTTGAAGTTTCTAAGATTAATTCCTAAAGATCTTTTGTTGGAAAACTAAAAACAATTTAGAGAAATGATCTTTTGTTGCCTGTTTGGGATTGCGATTTCAAAAAGTGCGATTTTAAAAATAGCGATTTTAAAAAGTGCGATTTAAAAACGTGATTTTTTAAAACGCAGTTAAACGTTTGGCAAAATCACAGTTTGGCCTTTAAAATCGCAGTTTAGCATTTAAAATTCTGCGTTTTCAAAAAAGCACCCCCTTAACTGCGATTTGAAAACGCAGATTTTTTAAAAACGTAGTTCCCAAACAATTCAGTTTTTACGATTTGGTTTAAAATCGCACTTATTGTCTACGAAATCGCTTACCCAAACGCACCCTAAGACTTAAAGAGAAATTAAATAAGGCTGTAGAAAAAGGTAAGTTTAGAATCAAGTCAGCACATCCTTTATAGAATGGTCGTGAAAAGGAAAAAAAAAAAAACACATTTGTTAGAAACAAAGGTAAGCTATTGGCTATACGTATATAATTTAAAAATAAATAAATAAATAATGAAACAAAGGTCATGGCATTCAAGCTTTCAATTGCTAAAATTTTTTTTTTGGATAACAAAGAGAAACTCTATACTATGCTAACGCACAAGTAAACCCTAAGAACTTGAGTTTTTTTTCTCACCTAAGTACTTGGTCAATCAAGGAATTCGAACATCGGCGGACAATATGGGTGGGTACGTATAGCCAATTGGCATACCCAATAACATGAGAACTTTATTTCTTCATTTCAAATTAAATTATTCTATCTTGCCATTATTTGGTAATTTATACAAATTTATCTTAGAAAACTGATCAATAAAAAATTATAAGCTTTCTTTAGTAAAAGTAGAAAATAGAAAAAAAAAAAGTGACAATCAATGGTTATTATAATGATAAAAACTTGTTTGGCGTAAGTTTAGCCATTGAAGTTAATTATTATTAAATGCTCCATAAATTAAAAATATATATGTATAGTTTATCAACTTTTAACAAACCTTTAAGATTCATGTAGAAGAAACAATGTTCAGTATTTTATGGTAAATGAAAATCAATAATTCATAAAGAACCTTCTATTGACATCATAGAAATAATATAAAAGTTGAAAAGTCTTTTTTTGCTGTGCATAAGAAAATTGACAATTATTCTAAAAACAAGCCACAATTTATGATATAAACGACATCGGAGAATACGTTTGACAAAGGGTTTTACTCTAGATTTTTTTTAAAAAAAAAAAAAAATTCACATCAAAACATTCCAACTTTTTATATTTCATCAATCACTCTTTACAACTTTTTTTCACTTTTTATATCACATCAAACATTTTTTATTACTATTCAAATAAAAAACTCACTAAAAAACAAAACTTTTTCACTTTTTTATACAAAAAAATTTACAACATTCTTTCTACTTTATATCACATTAAAACTAAAAAATTTCCAAATCCAACCCAACCCTTTGTCAAACACACCCTTAATGGTTCTTGACATGCTTTGCATAACCCTCACAAGTAACAAGCCATATCCTTTGCTTTGATGTTTTATGTTGTTTGCAACCAATTAAGCAAGGCGAAAGAGGAACACTTTTTTTCACAATGTTTGTGATAATTGTGTCAATTTGTAACACCTTTAATTATACAATCTTCAATTGACTGCCGCTAAGTGATCATTTTCGGTCACAAACTTTAATTTCATTTGCGAAGGCATTTATGCAGTGCTTCCTGAACTTTCTTAGGTTAAGAGGAATGAAGAGACCAGATGTGCAGTGTAGAATGAGAAAAAGAGGTACGGGCAAGATCCTTGGCTTGCACTTCGTGAATAAGGATAAGCAATTTCATCATCACCACCATAAGTATTCTACTACATTTCCAAGCCATCAATTTTCTTCCACTTTTAGAAGCTTTCTCACTTTGATATAAAAAAATAAAAAAAAAACAATTAAGGTTTAACCCCTCACATTCTATGCAATTGATGATTATACACACATGCAATATTATTCTTTGAATTGATTTATTGTTTAAGTATTTTGATTTAAATAATTGTTTAATAGTTGTGACTTTTGAAGGTATGAACTTTTTTTTTCAGTTGGTGACATTTGGTGCAAGTTCTTTTCTTTTTTCTCTTTTTTTGTTTCTTTTAGTTTTTGCTTTTCTTTGTATTCCTTGATGGACTACCTAAGGCTCTTGAGATACCTGATTGATCCCCCTGGGAATAAATAATTTACCCACTCCACAGATCAAAAAAACTCGTTCATATTCAACTATCTAAAAATCTGTCTTCTTTTGTGTGACAATGGTTAGAATTCCATGCCAAACCCTCCTAACCTCCATCACAAAAGAACTGTTGTATCAATAGACTTGCATGATGTCATCATCAGCATTTAGGGACTTTGGTCATCATCAGCTGCAATGCAAACTTCAAATAAAAGATTCCACCTGCACAAAATTAAGTGTTGAAAAGGTGCAGCTGCAACTAATATAACACTTGGTTTCAATTTTTGGGAACTGGACTTTACCTCAAGGTAATTGCGAGCAACCTGGCCAATTTCTATGCATAACATCCTTGTTTTTTATATTTCCATGAATATAAACTTTGGGTTCTTTAACCTGCAGAAGATATAAGAAAGAAAATATTGAGCGATAGAGCATATCAACTGTATGCATATGGTGATTTTGATTCTCTACCAGTGAAACCAGTGGGAAGCCAATTTGAAGACGAATTCTTGAGAACCCATTTGTGGTGAATAGACACTTGAATCCATCAACAGTGGGTTTTATGGGAATGATTTGCTGATTTTGATTCACTAATACTATGAGGATTTATGTGATGACTTTTGGGGCTGGCCGAGAGGCTGATTTGTTCTGATTTTCACTGTACTCAGATTGTGTGTTCTGTTTCTAAGGATTTTGATAGATATATATATATATATATATATATATGAGTATACTTATGGATAAAATCTAGTAATAATGAAGTGATAGATAATAGAGGAGTGCTAGAACATCTACTAAAAATTCTTCTAGGGGATCAGCTAGTATTTCTTTTATTTTTTAAATCAAGTGGGGCCCACCTCTTCATTTGAAGAGGTGGGCCCCATTTGATTTAAAATAATAAAAAAAAAATGCTAGTTGATCCCCTAGAAGGATTTCTAATAGATGATTTCAAGCCATCTTTTCTAGATAATAACATGAATTAAGAGCTAAAATAATAAAAGACGTAATAGGATTTAATTGAATTTCTCGCTAATAAAAATCTTAAATTAAATTGCAGTATTTACCTGTGACGTATTCATATCTACAGCCTACCAAAGAATTGCAAGTATAAATTGCTTACTGAGAAATGATACTGATTTTCATAATATAATGATTATGGATTTATTTAGTAACTGCCTGATGCTATTGTGATTATTGTAGTAATTAATAAATATGTTAATAACAACAGCTGGTGAGTAGGCAGGGGAGTGATGGCTGCCAGTGGACCTTAGGCTTCTGTGAAAGATTTTAATAACAAGACTAGGACCATAGACTTTCAGCCAACAAACAAATAAGCCTTTATATGGAGGGAGTGTCGGGTCCAAAAATTCGTTAACCGAGTGTTGGCTCTTCACGAGTGGAGTGAAATAAAAGAAATAGAGCTTGCATTTAAACTGTCATTTATTTTATTATTATTTTATTGCTTTAGATGTATATGTATTTATGTGTTTCATTGTTATGGGCCTGTGGAATGCAATATATATATATATATATATATATATATTATATATAATATATATATATCCTGAGGTTATATTATTTATTAGTTTTTTTATATGCTTATCTTATCAGCTGTAGTAAATGGTTTCTGTTTGGAAATCTCTTCAGCTGATTTTATGATCATGTGAAGATGTTATTTTCATAAGTGTGATAACTAATTAAATCAATAATTCTTATATTTATTGAAAGCAGTTGACTTACTAAATTCCACAGTATGTGATGCAGGACTTGGGTCTGAGGGCAAAGAACCTTTTTTTTTATTTGGATGGTGGATTGATTGTCTGCTGTGTTTGTACTTCTAGTATTTGAGGAGCTAGTTTAATTGATTTATGTTTTATATGTTCATATTCTATTTTGCGTTGTATTCGTAATATGACATTAACTTAGCTTATGATTTGTATTATTTAACTGTGTAAGCTTTGGTGTCGTCTGTGGCCCTCTCTTTTGTTGAATGCATCTAGCATGCATTCATATGTTCTTTAGCATATGTTATAATGTTTTATGGAATGAGGTATTTTAGTCAGCTCATTTGTGCTATGTGAGAGTTACACCTATTGTTTAAAAAAAAAATTTCTGCTGCGAGATTCTATCTCTGACGTCGTAACGTCACATGCGAAATGAGAGATTTTCACTTACGCCTGTTATTAGTTAAAAGGCGGGGTGTCACACTTTGTCTCCACTATTGTTTGTGATTGTTATGGAGGCTTTAAGTAGGATGATGTCTTCAACAATGGAGAGAGGATTGCTATATGGGTTTTCGGTGGGTTCCAGAAATCATGAGGCAATGATTGTATCACACTTGTTGTTTGCAAATGATACATTGATTTTTTGTGAGCCCAATGTAGAACATTTTCGTGATTTGAGGTGCTTGTTTCTATGTTTTGAAGCGATTTTGAGCTTGAAAATAAACATATCTAAGTTCGAGATTGTTCCAATAGGCAAAGTGGAAGATGTAATGGGATTAGCTAGCATTCTTGTGTGTGGTGTGGGTTCATTGCTGATAAAGTATTTGGGTCTTCCTTTGAGTGCTCATTACAAGGCTTCCACTATTTGGAGCACTATTATTAAAAGGATGGAGTCTAGATTGGCGGGTTGAAAGAGGTTGTATTTATCAAAGGAAGGAAGGTAAACTTTGATCAAAAGCACCCTCTCTAACGTACCAACTTATTATTTGTCAATTTTCCCTATTCCAGTGTGAGTGGCTAATCGACTGGAAAAACTTCAGAGGAACTTTCTGTGGGGAGATATGGGTGATGAATTTAAATTTCATTTGGTGAATTGGTCGAAAATATGTACGTCAAAAATGGCAAGGGGTAAGGGGTGAGAAATATGGATCAGTTTAATTGAGCCTTGTTGGGTAAATGGTTGTAGAGGTTTGCTACAGAAATGAATGCTTTGTGGAGGAAGGTGGTGGATATTAAATATGATAGTATGATGGGAGGTTGGTGTTCAAAGGAGGTAGGGGGCCCATATGGGGTGGAAGTGTGGAAATGTATAAGGAAGAGGTGAGATGGTTTTGCTAATTACATGAGATATGAGGTAAGAGATGGCTCTAAAGTGTTGTTTTAGCATGATGTTTGGTGTGGGAAACGACCTTTGAAGACCCTCTTTCCTGAGTTGTTCACTATTGCTTGTGATAAGGATGTGTGGGTAGTGGAGACTTTGCAGGTCCAAAATGGATTCATTCATTGCAATGTTCTATTTATTCAGCTTGTGCATGATTGAGAGGTGGAAGTGGTTTCTAGTTTCTTATAAGGTCCACGTTTACTTGGAATGGTATTTGGAAAGTTAAGGCTTCCTCAAAAGTGTCATTTTTTGTGTGGACTGTGACTTTAAGGAATATTTTAACCTTTGATAATTTGCGGAAGAGGAATATTATTGTAATAGAGTGGTGTTATCTGTGTAAGAAAAGCGGAGAGTTTATAAATAATTTATTCCTTCAACGTGAGGTTGCTTTAGAGATGTGAAATGTGTTTTTTCAATTATTTGATGTTGCTTGGGTTATGCCTCGTAGGGTCAGTGAGTTGTTGGGTTGTTGGAGAGAACAATTGGGTAACCGTGACGCGTTGCACTTATGAAAGTTGGCTCCTTTGTGTTCGATGTGATGTCTTTGGCGCGAGAGGAACACAAGAAGATTTGATGATCGTGAGATGGGCTTGTTAGAATTAAAGAGGCTGATGTTGCAAACATTGTATATATGAAGAGTGGTCTAGAATACTACGCATGTCTCTTTTTTTTTTTTGAGTTTTTAAATTTATGTTCTTCTTTTTCTATGAGTTAGGAGTTATCTTGTATATTTCTTGTGTATTAGGATTGCATCTCTCTGCGCTTTGATCAAATATACATTACTAACAAAAAAAAAAAAAAAAAGAATAATAGGGGAGGAGGTTTCCAAACTGAGCTTGTTTCTGAGTCTTGTCAAAAGTTCTACTACCTATTTAGTTATGTCTTTGAGTGCTTTTTGGTTATTGCTATGTTTGGTAGCCAAACTAAAAAAGAATGAAAAAAAATTTAACCATACTTGACTTATAAGAAACTTTTGCCCTAGCCTTCTCCAGTTCCTGGTCAACCAAAGAGAACAAATTTTTTAAGGATATGGTGTAAATCAGGTTTTTGTGCTCTCCAATAAAAAATGGACACTTCAATGTATCACCCCAAATGAGACTAAAACGAAAACACATAATTTGTTCTTATTCTCTTCAAAGTTATTCTCATTGACAAAAACTCCACTTTTCCAGTTCAAGAGACGAATGCCATCGCCTTGCAACAAAATCATGATCGAGGGACTTTATGCGTAGGAGGCAGTGTAGTGGCTTCGGCTGATTTTGGAAGTGGCTTTCGACAGAGGAGACAGTTGTAGGTAGATTCTGTGGTATCTAACAAGGAAGAGCAATAGTGCCCCTTCTGTCAATGACAAATGATAGATTGGCCAACTCGGTGTTTTTGTGTTTGTTTTATTGTGTTTCAAATTGATGTGTCAAATTATTATTAGATGCTGAAAATGAGAGGATTTACACAACATCCGGATTGAAATTATTCTTTCTTTTTGGTGCTTAAAAAATAAAATTTGAACTCAAGACATCTATTCTGCGGTGACTATTGATTATTGTTATACATGTTGCAAGTGCATGATGCTATAAAACAGCTATTACATTGTAGAGAAGGAGATATAGACTACAGACCAACGAAACAATTTAAAACAAAACAAGATTTCTTGGAGATATCAAACAGGAAACAAGAAATGTTTCATTACACACAAGCATTGGAGTTCACCATTCCATAACAGATATTAGTATTCAGTCGATGTCGTTCATGAAGCCCAACCTCTGACCAAGCCACCTGGTGATTTATTTCCTTCTCAGCAGACTCTTTCTCTCTGTTCGAAAAAAATAAAAAATAAAAAACAAGCAAAATTGTTAGTTATATCGTGGTATCTAGAATCCAGCCAGCAAAAGTACTCTACTATCAAAAAAGAAATTGTATATGTTGCTTCATGTGTTTCAAAATTTCCGCTGATATTCTAAATCAAGAGTTTTTACCCGGATTTAATCTTAAAGCTGCAAAAGATGTTCTACATCACGATGTAAAAATTTGGTTTCCAAGCAAATGTTTGCAAGAAAAGTAATTCTACTTTTTTTTTTATAGTAGAGTACTTTTGCTGGCTGCAAAAGCGATCTGAACTCAACTCCTGAATTCTTTTTCATAAATTTCTTTAGGAGAAGGAGCAACCAAAATGTCAAAAATACCAAACTTGCTACAAAAGAGTCTTGTGCAATTCAAAATGATTCTCAAAATTTTAAAATGTCTGATTATGAATTTGTTCAAAATTATAGCCTTGGTCAAACAAGTTCATCCAACAATCCTCAAGACTTCCAAACACTCCTGAACCAAAACCATTTTTCAAGATTGAGTATTAACCAGCTCAAAGTTTGACATAAAGTTTTGGGATTCCTCTTTCCCAAATCTTTTCCAATGGCCAACCCTATCCAAAATACCAGAATCATCCAAAACTTCTTCAAAACCTCCAATCCTTTTCCAAACTTATAGTCTCAAATTGGCACTATGCCCCAACCAACTAAGGAGAGCCCGAAAGTTCTATGACTTTACACTCCTAGACACAAACTCAATCTCCATAACCCATATTGAGGACAAAGAAGATGAATAAAAGTTTCTCATTCAAATATCAAATTCTCAAGATCCTTACCCTTTCTAAGTGTAGACAATATGCCCAAGACATTTTCAAACAAATTTGTGTTTCAATTTTTTCAACTATTAGGATTAGGAGTACCAATATGCATGATACTTTCTATTTTCAATGATACCTAGCTTCATCACTCTCGGTTATTTTACCCCCAAAAAAAAAGGCATCTGAACCATTTCTGGTTTGGTTCATTGATTGGTGGATCAATTTCGGTCCAATGAACAAAAACTTCCCTTCCATGATCTGAATACTTCGAGGACAATTATTTTGGATCATATGCTATCTTTCTTTCATTTTTGTTTCCTTTTTACCTCAAGAGCTTGTTTGTACCTCTCGTATTATCTCAACTCATTGATCACCCTATAAACCTCTCATTTTAACAGCTTCCTGCCCTCATTCCTCCAACAAAGCTTTTCCAAAATGCTGTTCTTGCATTTCATGATTATAGGCTGATACCAAGGATGAGGTATCCGACCCTCACCCACGGTTGGACGCTCAAATGGGTTCGACAAAACCACCACAAAGCTCCTATATATAAAAGGAATTGGGATGTAGCGGTTGACTCAGCTAATAAACGATTGGGGGTAGGCATTCTTGTTAGGAATCATCTGGGATTGGTTATAGCAGCCAGGAGTTAGCCTATCAGTCTTCTAGCAGAGCCCATTGTGGCCGAAGCAATAATGGCCCTGCAGGCCGCAGAGTTTAGTCGAGATCTAGGGTTATCCAGTATTATTTCGGAGCGTGATTCACTGCAGGTCGTAAATGCAGTTAATGCTACAAGACAGAACTGGGGCAGGTATGGGCAGAATGTAGCAGATATCAAAGTAGTGCTTTGAGGCCTTCGCAGTTGGCAAATTTGTCATACCAAGAGAGAAAACAATTATGCAGCTCATGGACAAGCAAGGGATGCGGTTATACATGTCATAGATAGGGTTTGGATGAAAGAAATTTCTAGAAGTATCTTTGACGTTGTATTTTCAAAGCAACATGCTTTGTTTTCTTAGAGCTTTTAGCTATGGTGTTTTTGATGATTAGTAATGAAAGTTGATTTTTTTTTTAAAAAAAAAAAAAAAAAAAACAGCTTCCTGCCCTCTTTCACCCACTGGTTCCGGCAGAACCCAACTAGCGGTTCTCTATCAAAGATATCCATCAAACCCAACTCAGGATTATTGCTTGTGGATTTAGAAGATTGATATACTCTTAACCCCATTACAATTTTGGTGTGCATTATCTCACATTAATCTTTCATAACATAATTTTTGGTAGCTGGCTTGCCTATCCTCTCACAGGCGACTTAACTTAAGAGATTAATAAAGTTCCTTTTTTTTCTTTCCTTATATTCAATATCCTCAAGGTCAAGCACAAAGAATAACTCACGAACCAAGAAAGCACTGAACAATGAGCACCACTATTTAGACCTCAACAAGGTAGGTGTTCCTTTTGTAGGATTCCCACATCTTGTCATAGAAAGGCAATGATTAATCTCGGAGATAAAATATAAGATGGTAAAGCGTGACATGAAAGAATATCAGTTTTGGTTTTAACTATGCATTGGAAAAGCACCAGAAAATCCAAAAATACGTGACAGCTTGTTGCACCAGCCAGATATTAAACCGCAAAGTCATTCCATATTTCCAATAGAGCCTATGCCCTATGGTCAACACCTTCTTATGCTCCTAATTGACATGGCATTACCAAAGCTATTATAGCCTATGGGTCAAATTGATGGAATATTATCTCATTTATCAGAAAAAAAAACTTATGTCCAACCACACTTTTTGAAAGAAACTAAGGAAAATATGCTTTACTCTCCCTCGAGATAGGGAAATTTTAAAATCTACAATTTCTCTAGACATTTTCTCGATGTTTCGGCCATATCAACAATGCCACTAACAAAAAGATTCACTCAAATTCTACATTTGTCTACTCATATAAGCAACCGGCACCTGTCTGCAGAATCTAAAATTATGGAGATTAGATTCAAAATTGGGAGACAATATCTAATCATTATGTAATTTCACCTAGTAACCATTATAGATGAAAATGAATGCCATCCAATACCAAAACTTTTGATTGATCCATATCAAACCAGAGTCAACAAAATGGCTTTTACAGAAAATTTTTACACAAAAATTTAACATTTGAAAGCAAAATTAAGAATCAAACATGCTTACGAATAAAAGATAATTCGTTTCAGAACAAAACATATATGAAACAAACAAAAGCGCAAGGAGCCATACCTCACAGATTAGCCCCCCCTACAAACTCAACCTCTCCATCGATGGCAACCGAACTCTGCGTGTAGAGAACAACTTCTAACGAGTCCTTAAGCCCTTCAATCGCAAGGTTCTTCTTTGTCTGTGTAAAAGGATCATACAAGACCAACTGCCCCTCACTATTCTCCATGAACAGCTTCCCATTCTTCCGAAACCCCAATGGCCTTCCCAAATCCATGGGAGGCTCAATGCAAACAAATCTAGTCCACGACTCCTTAACACCAAATTCGAGCAAAACCCATATCTTTATATCCGTTAAAGCGTGATCAGGATAAACCGCCATAGCAACACACCCGTTTAACTCCATCAATTGGTCACAAAAACCCAATTCATCTCGAGAGTACGGAAGCGGTGTCGTACGGAACACCTCGTCGGTGAAATCGAAAGAAATAATTTGATCGCCACCATCTTGCTCCGCCAACCATAAGAAAACCCGACCCAAACCCAGAGTCTCTGAATGGGCACAAATACCATTAGGCACGCGTAGGTCAAGCAGTCTCCAACAACGACGGCTCAGACTGTACACTCCCGCTACCAGCGCGACCGTACCAGTGTCGCTCGCAACGTGACGAAGGCTAACCACCTTGAAGTCGCCGGAATTCGGGTCGAAGCCGAACCCGACGCTGAAGGGATGAGGAGACAAGCGCGGGATAGCGTTGAATCCGATAGATGGTGTGGTGGGGTTCCAGAGATAGACGTCTCCGGTTCGGAATTCGTAAAGGCATAGTAACCCATTACAGGAAGCGACGACCTTGACGTAGTAATATTGTCTTAGGAGGAAATGAACGGGTCCTCGAGGGAAATTTTCTGGATAGAGATTCATGGGCAACTGAGACACACAGTCGAGGGTCTCGTGAGAGAGGGAGTAGAACATAAACTTTTGGATGTTGGATTTGTCTGTGGCTTTGACGATGATGAGAGGAAGATGATGAGTGGGGTTTTGGGTGGTGAGAATAGAGTGGTTGAGGGGGTTTGCAGAGAAGAAATCATGGTTTCCGATAAGAGCAAGCCAGGTCTTGGAGACGCACCTGAATCGGAGCAGGGATTTTGGCGGCAACCTCGAGAGGATTTCCACCAGCACGTCTGAAGGTAGAGAGGTTGACATTGTTTCCTCAACTCCTGCTTTGCTATGCTCAAAGAATGGTTTGAGTTTATAACATAGTTAAAGATAACATTAGAAAGGCACCTAGTGAAGATGGTCCAAATATTCTACTCAAGAATGGTGAATTCTTCACTGATTACTTCGAAATGTCTCACAAGATTGTTTTGACTAAAAAGCTAGCATATGCTTCTCATATTAATACTTATGTGAGGGATAGTTAAATATTTAATTGGTTGACATTTGGATATTAATACTTATGGGTATGGTGCTGTAATCAGAATCTCTATAAGAGAAACTAAATATTAGGAAAAAGGGGAGTTATAGCTGAAGAAGAACTGGAAAGTAACGTTAATTGATATGATATCATCATTTTTTTTTTTTAGAATTTGATGAAAATATATTTAATTTTCATTGATAATATGTCAAATTTTTAATAAGTAATATTTTTTACACTGTTCGATACAAAGACGGCATGAATTGATCACATCATTTGATAATATACAATTTCTTTGGATGCCCACCTCTGGGTTCTGCTAGATTTATTAATGAAAAGTAAACCGGTTGACTTTACAATAAAAAAAAAAAACTACACAAAAAACAAAAGTAAACCAATTGACTTTACAAAGAAAAAAAAACACAAAATAAAAGTAAACCGATTTGATACATTGTTTGTCCTTATTATCCTTCCAGACATAGCAAGTGAATTCAGCTCTCTTTTTTTTTATATTGAGATATCCGGTAATTAGTAGTATAAATTGTTAGTAATTTAGGTAGCTATTCATAAGAGAGTCCATATAAAATTTATTTGTTCAAATAAATGTTGAGCTGCCCGACTACCTATCCGAACAAATGAATGATCTTATGTAGATTCTCTCAATTATTGCCCACTAAACGAGTTAAAAATGAAAATAATTTCAATTCTTAAATAAGTCAATGACATCTACATAGAACCCCTATTCCTTAAATCATTTAGGGGCATACACAGGGAGCACGTGCTCCCTCTAGACTACATTCTGAAAATTTATGCAACAAGCATGGAAACGAATATAATTTTGGTCGATTTTATTTTATTTTGTTCATTTTGACATGCTTTTAGAGCGACTTATAACAGTTTGCAACTCGTTATTTACATATTTAGCTCTGTTGAGACAGTTTCCAACTCCGGCTGTACGGTAACCTGAGAACAGAGAAAAAGTTAGACACAAGAGCTTGCCGGGGGCTACCGGCGGGGGATAGCTCCGATGCCTAAGTCAGTATATTTCAGAATATCTTATCAGAGAGAACTTGGAAGTATTTTCTTTAGGTTTTTTGTGTTACGTACCTTGCACCGAACCTAGACCCGCTTCTTATATAGTGGTGGGTTCCCCGAGGCTCATAAATGAACTTCTGTAGTGGGGCCCTAAGTTCCTTATTATCTTCTATGCCCATAAGGTCTATTAATTATGCTCCCACGTGTCACACGAAGGCAGGTCCACATACTGTTATCTCTTGTCCGCTTGTCACATCAATCATATCGCGTGGGGCAGGTATGCCTCGAAAACATGCGGGAACAGCAATCAAGGTCGGCCCTCATAAATGTTAGCCATAAATGAGCCTTGTCCTGTCTTCATCAAGAATCATTACGTCCTTCTGTTGGAGCCGAACCTTGGATGCCGAAGTGAAGGTCGGTGCGCTAACCGACCTTATCGATGGGTTCGGCAAACATTAGTGCAGGTTCGGTTTCCTGGTAGATGGGTCATTTCCAATAGGAGGGGATATGGGCCGCCATAATCGTGCAGGCCCAATCCCCAACAGTTACCCCCTAAAATTTCTCACGCCGAGTGGTGAAAAAGGCAGGAAAATTTTACCATACCTTAGAAATGAACCGTCTCCTGCGGAGATGTTGGATGACGTGTTACCCGAGGCGTCACTACACGTGTTTTGATTTCGTCCACATCTTTTTTGGAGGTATCCAGTTATGACGCGTGTATATAGGTTTCGAGGAGGATCTCCTCTTATCTTTGTCACAAAGGATCCCTAGCCGTCACGGTTAATTCTTCAAAGATTTTTCACAGTAGCTGACCGCCTACGCCTTTCGCTTTCAATCCAGTGTTTTCTGTCAAACGCGATGCCTAAGAGACCTTCGAAATCATCAAAGTCTTCAAGACCCCCAAAGTCTTCTAAGGCGGATGCTTTGGGGCCCCCTAAAACCTGGCGGAGCTCCTTAAGACCGAAGGACGCCGAGCGGTTAAGAAAAACTTATGAGATTTCCGACGGAGTGAAGATTCGGATTCCGGGACTCAATGATAGCATTTTCGGAAATACTTCAGAGCACGAAGT
>FXXK01000426.1:133322-149055 GCA_900184695.1 Betula pendula
GATGGATCCGTCGATGACAGTGTACTTCGAAGCTTTTTGGCGTATTTTGGTGGCAGCTTTTCGGTCCACCGGGAGTTGGCCTTCGGGGATGTACCTGAATATCTCTCTAGCCCACTCTGGCGGGTCCCGTACTACATATACTTGGGGGCCGTCAAGAATGGACGGTGAAGACAACAGCCGAACCTGCTCTTTAGAGTCTTCCAGCTCTTCTTCTCGTGCAGATCCGATTCGGGCCAGCCTATCAGCTTCCATATTTTCTTCTCTCGGGACCTTCTTTACGTGGACGTGTGCGAACCGGGATGCCAATTCCTTGACCTTCGCAAGGTACTTTTTCATCTTTTCTCCTTTCGCCTCATATTCGCCCAGAATGTGGCCCGCTATTACGCGCAAATCCATGTGGATCTCCACGTTTTTGGCCCCAAGCTCGTGGGCAATCATCAAGCCAGCTACCACGGCTTCACACTCTGCCTCGTTGTTAGTAGTTTTGAAGTCCATCCGAATGGCATGCTTCATCTCTTGACCCTCCGGAGTTATCAGAACTATGCCGGCTCCACTTCATCTTTTCGTCGCCGACCCGTCTACACCGATCCTCCATAGATCATCGACCGGCTGATTCTCTTGGCTACTAGGGCTAGTAAATTCTGCTATGAAATCTGCCAGTGCCTGGCCCTTTATGGCGGGTCTGGGCAAATATTCAATATCAAACTCGCCCAACTCCACTGCCCAGTTGACTAAGCGCCCCAAGGTGTCAGGCTTGAATAGGACTCTCTTCAAAGGGTGGTCGGTCAGCACCCGAATCGTGTGAGCCTGAAAGTAAGGCCTCAACTTTCTCGCCGAAGTAACCAGCGCGAACGCTAGTTTCTCTATTTGTGGGTATTTGCTTTCAGCACCTCGGAGAGCCCTACTGGTGTAGTATACCGGCTTTTGCACTCCTTGGTCTTCCCTTATCAGGATCGAACTGACAGCGGAATCGGACACCGCAAGGTAGACATAGAGTGGCTCACCTTCTGTCGTTCGGCTGAGGAGCAGGGGGTTGACCAGGTAGCTTTTCAGTTGTTGGAAGGCCTCTTCACACTCTTTCCCCCAAACAAAAGCTTTCTTCAATATCTTGAAGAAGGGCAGGCATTTGTCAGTAGATCTCGAGATAAACCTGTTGAGGGCGGCAATGCGCCCAGTGAGTCGCTGAAGCTGTTTGGTGTTCTGGGGGGACTCCATCTCCAGCACTGCCTTTATTTTTTCTGGGTTGGCTTCAATGCCCCGGTGAGAGACCATGAAGCCCAAAAACTTCCCAGACGAAACGCCGAAAGCACACTTGGCGGGGTTGAGCTTCATCTTATAACATCTTAAAATGCCGAAGGTTTCTTCAAGGTCGGCAAGATGATTCTCAGATTTCAAACTTTTGACCAGCATATCGTCCATGTACACTTCAACGTTTCTTCCAATCTGGTCCTTGAACATCGCATTCACCAGTCGTTGGTAGGTCGCCCCTGCGTTCTTGAGACCGAAGGGCATGACCTTATAACAGTATAGTCCCCGATCCGTGATAAACGAGGTAGCTTCATGATCGAACTCATGCATCCGGATTTGATTGTAGCCTAAAAAGGCGTCCATAAAGCTCAAGAGATTGTGGCCTGAGGTAGAGTCTACCAAGAGATCGATCCTAGGAAGCGGGAAGCTGTCTTTGGGGCAGGCCTTGTTCAGATCCGTAAAATCTACACACATCCTCCATTTCCCCGTGGACTTTTTGACCATTACCACATTTGCCAACCACTCGGGGTAGTAGACCTCCCTGATGAAACCCACTTCCATCAGCTTATCTACTTCTTCGGCTATGGCCTTATTCCGCTCAAGGGCAAAATTTCTCTTCTTCTGCTTGACTGGCTTCGCGGCGGGGTCGATGTTCAACCGGTGAGAAATTATGGCCGGGTCAATGCCTGGCATGTCTTCGTGTGACCACGCAAACACGTCGACGTTCTTCTTTAAAAATTCCGAAAGGTCGATCTTCAACCCTTCCGGTAACTGCGACCCAATCTTCACGGTGCGGTCCGGACCTCTAATGGCCACTTCTACAAGGTCCTCGTTCGGCTCTGCTCTCTGGATTGCGCCTTCCTCATTTGTCCCATAATACACGGGAAGAGTTTCTCTGGCTTGAGGCTCTTTGAGAGTCAGATTGTAGCACTGACGAGCCTCCTTCTGGTTTCCCTTAACCACCCCCACTCCGTGGTTGGTAGGGAACTTCATCTTCAAATAATAGGTGGACGTGACAGCCATTAATTTATTCAGGGTCGGCCTTCCGATAATAGCATTGTAGGCTGATGGTCTGTCAACGACCAGGAAGTCTGTCATCACAGTTTTCTCCTTGGGGGCTGTACCCGCTGTAAGTGGGAGGGAGATTGTCCCTACTGGAAGAACTTTCTCCCCTGTGAAGCCCACTAGAGGAGTAGGAGCTGGAACCACTCTCTTTTGCTCAATTTCCATCTTCTTGAAGGCGGGGAGGAATAGGATATCAGCCGAACTTCCATTGTCAACCAAGACGCGATGGATGTTAAAGTTCCCTATCAACAGGGTGGCTACTAATGCATCATCGTGGGGGTAGAAAACCCCTTCTTCGTCTTCCGACGAGAATGAGACGGCCTCGTGCTCTAACCGGCGAGCCTTCGAGGGCCGTTCGAGGGAGAGTATTTCTTCGTAGGGCAACCTCCTGGCATAAGCCCGTCTTCTTGAGCTGGAAGAACCGCCAGCTACCAAACCGCCGGCGATGGTGTGAATCTCGCCGATGGGGTCCCAGTTTTTCTCGGACCTTGCTCGCCGACAGACATTGCGATCATTGTAGCGGCCTGTTTCGCTGTCCGCGCGGCGATGTCTCGCTTCGCTGCCGGCCCTGTGCTCGTCTGCATGCCTTCGATGCTTGGTGGGGGTAGCTGGTCGGCGGCGGTCGCGATGTGAGCGGTCCTCATCATGAGGGGGCCATTCCACATACGGCTTGTCATACTTGGTGGGTTTGTTAGCTGCTACAAACCGAGCCAGCTTTCCTCCCCTGATCATCCTTTCTATTTCCCACCGGAGGGATACGCAATCCTCTGTCTCATGGCCGTGATCTTGGTGGTAATCACAGTACCTACGGGTGTCACGTTTTTCTGGAGGGGCCTGCATCTTCTCTGGCTGCTTTAAGTCTGGGCTGTTCTTAATCAGCGTGTATATCTCCCCTACAGTCGTATTTAGCGGGGTAAAATTATAATCCCGCTCAGCTATGGGCTTTTTCTTCTCGGGTAGCTTCTCACCCTTTTTCGAACTTTTTCCACGGCTGGAGGCCCCTTCTCCTCTGTTGAACTCCTTCTTTTTAACCAGCTCCTTGGGCTTTGCGTCTCTTTCAGCGTACATCCTTATCATCTCTTCCTGTTAATGAATTCCTCAGCTTTCTCCATGAACTCCCGTAGGGTGGTTGAAGTCTTTTTAGCCAGTTCTAGGACGAAAGGTCCTTTGTGCCAGAGCCCGTTTATAGCGGCAGTCAAAACTACACTTTCGGACATGTCTTCCGCCTCCACTCTCTCCTTATTGAACCTTTGGAGATAGTCTTTGAGGGGTTCGTTCTCCCCTTGCTTCAGCGCCAGCATATACTGCAACGTATTCTTGCGCCTTTTCGACGCTAGAAACTGTGTGAGGAAGGTTTTTGCCAGGTCCTCGAAACTGTCGACGGAACTAGCTGGTAATCCCCCGAACCACTCTTGGGCACTACCCTCCAAGGTGAGGGGGAACGCGCGACAGGCTATTTCGTTAGTCGTCGCATGCAAGTCTATGTGGGCCTTATAAGACTTCAAATGGCCGACGAGGTCGCCCGTCCAGTCGTAAGGTTTGACAGGGGAGACCTTGAACCGTTCAGGAACTGGGTGACTCATTATGCGCGGTGTAAAAACTGAACGAACCCGTTGGATAATCGAATCGACCGCAGATTGCTTCCTTCCCATATTGAGAAGTGTTGTGTTGTACTTTGCTTCCAAGCCCCTAATTAGGGCGTGCACATCCTCATGCGGGGGTGGAGGATTAACCTGGAGGCGCCCCGGTTCAGGGTTGTGATGATCCTCCCTTTCAAAGTCTAGGCGGCGTCCGACAGCACCATCTCCGGCGTGACACTCATTTTGCTGACGGCAGCGATGCTGTCCGCCGCTTATCAGGCCTTCATTCGATCCTTGGGGCGGGCGTTGGTCGCTCGCTTGTGCATGCTGGCTTTCTTCCCCGATCTGACAACTTCCATCATGGCGGCCTTCACCCCGCAAGTCTTCAACACGTACATATTCTTCTTCATCGGCGCTGGACTCATCGGAGCCCTCTTCAGAGAATGCTCGTCCCTCTACATGCATTCTGCCATGTGGGCTAGGGCAGAGCTGGCGAACGAGGGATGCATTCCTGCATTTAAGAGCTTCTATCTCCTCGGTCATCTGTTGCATTTTGGCTTCTGAGGTTAGGGAAGTGGCTGCCGCTGCTGAAGACTGGACGGCAGCGGATTTCCCTTTGTCCAAGTGAGGAGTTTCCGGAACAAATGCGCGGTTGCCTATGCGTTCCCCGTGCTGGCTTGGGGAAGCTTGTGAAGTTTCTTCAATACCCATCACAGTCGGGCTGGTTTCGTAGTAAGAACAAAAGCGTTCCCAGAGACGGCGCCAAACTGTTGAGACAGTTTCCAACTCCGGCTGTACGGTAACCTGAGAACAGAGAAAAAGTTAGACACAAGAGCTTGCCGGGGGCTACCGGCGGGGGATAGCTCCGATGCCTAAGTCAGTATATTTCAGAATATCTTATCAGAGAGAACTTGGAAGTATTTTCTTTAGGTTTTTTGTGTTACGTACCTTGCACCAAACCTAGACCCGCTTCTTATATAGTGGTGGGTTCCCCGAGGCTCATAAATGAACTTCTGTAGTGGGGCCCTAAGTTCCTTATTGTCTTCTATGCCCATAAGGTCTATTAATTATGCTCCCACGTGTCACACGAAGGCAGGTCCACATCCTGTTATCCCTTGTCCGCTTGTCACATCAATCATATCGTGTGGGGCAGGTATGCCTCGAAAACATGCGGGAACAGCAATCAAGGTCGGCCCTCATAAATGTTAGCCATAAATGAGCCTTGTCCTGTCTTCATCAAGAATCATTACGTCCTTCTGTTGGAGCCGAACCTTGGATGCCGAAGTGAAGGTCGGTGCGCTAACCGACCTTATCGATGGGTTCGGCAAACATTTGTGCAGGTTCGATTTCCTGGTAGATGGGCCGTTTCCAATAGGAGGGGATATGGGCCGCCATAATCGTGCAGGCCCAATCCCCAACAAGCTCACTTGATTTTTGCAGAAAATGCTAGCGTGTATTGTTATATATATATATTAGATTAATTGTAAAATTATTGCAAGGGTAGGGAGTTTTGAAGTTCATATTGGTCTTAACATTTGATTCTCTCTTTCTTTCCTTTTTTTTTTTTTGTAAGGGCAAGTCTTGCAAAACTTATTGGACTTTATCGAGAGACTTGAGGTAAAAGAGTAATGTTATTCTTCACATCATTTCATATCCGTTAACATGACGTGTTTTAAATGGCTTTTCATATTAATCACTTGAAAAAAAATATATATATCAATCAGCCAATATGAAATGAATGTAAAAAGTAATATTATTTGTCCAAATTATTAATAATTCGAACATATAATTGTTGTGGATCCCAACTGGGAGAGTACCCCAACAGTAAACATGGGTCCTCTCCTGTTCACTTGTACCTTTCAAACTACAATAAGGTTTGTGGTATTTCAGACTTTCAGTACATCAACAATACCTTTGTATTGACCAATTAATTTCAATATACCAATGGATGGGTATTTTCTGGAATTAAAAGTATGCACTTCTATTCTATCACACAGAAGCTGGAAAATAAGAAAACTCAAATACAATGTAAAATTTTTCAACCAACAAATAAGAATTTATCAATCACACAGAAGCAGCTGAATTAGACTCAACATTCTCAGTTTTCACGCCAACAAGAGGAACCAATCCCCCTGCAGCACAAGCCTCCTTGCCAACAAAAAGATCATTCGTAACCCGCAAAATTGCATGAACCAAAATGATTACATCCCCAGTTTTCACGCCTACAAGAGGAACCAATTCCCCTGCAGCACAAGCCTCCTCGCCAACAAAAAGATCATCCGTAACCCACAAAATTGCATGAACCAAAATGATTGGTATCCCACAGGCTAGAGTGACACTGAGATGGATGGCTGCGCGTGTCAAAATCAGCTCCACCGCCGTCACAACGGCTAGCACAGCCAGCACCAGTCGTCGGTCAATAACTTGCAGCACAACAGAATTGGGAAGTGCACGCAATAGTATAAGGAAAAAGCATGTCACAACAGTCATATCCACCAAGAAAAATAAGGAAAGCTTGCGCTTTGGCACAAGGCTTATAAAGAGTACAATCCATACAAAAAGCGTGTAGTATAATCCGAAATACCGTAAGTTTCGGATGATTCGGACCGTGGCGGCTTCTGGGGTTAAGGGGATGTTGAAGGGGCAGAGGAGCTTGAAATCGTTGCGATTCTTTCTTGTTGAGTCCTTTGACTCGTCAGGTTGATCTGCCTTTGAGGCTGATGTTGAGGAGGAGGCTATTGGCCTGTAAAAGGTTCCGTAAGAAGCCATGATATGCTTGATTTTGTGGAGGTTTTTACTAATGCTCTTGAAAAAGGGTTTTTACAAACAGGGGTGGAGGCACCCATAAGGGTGGGGTCCATGGCACCCCCAAGATATTTTAAAACCCTTAAAAAAAAATTATTTTTTCATATTATAACCACATATGACCCCTATAACTTGCAATAAAAAATAAATATGGTCCCCGCAACAATGAATAAATATGGCCCCTCAATGTCAACTCATGAGAGTAAGGCGTGAAGAAAATCTCCGGAACGTGAGAGACAAATAATTTATTTTAAGAATATAAGATTAGAAGTTATTAGATGTGAGAAAAGTCAAGAGAGTTAGTTAGGTGTTTTATTCTTATCATAATGTTTGAGAAAAAGATAAGAATTTTTTTTTTTTTAAAAGAAAAAAACCTTGCGTAGGCATGAGAAGAGAGCCAGCCAAGAGTAGGTGTTTGATTTATTTATTTATTTTCTACACAGGTGTAGGTGTTTGATTATTATCCTAGTGTTTGATTCTCAAAAGATAAGAATATGAAGAAAAAAAAACACTCTGCTTAGGAGTGAGAAATTATAATGACATGTTCACATTGTTTAGATTAAATATGTCTAGATAAATATAGTAGTATTGAAATTCAATAGTGTAGGATAAAGTAAGAAGTAGGCATGAAATTTATTAGTGTAATGTGAAAACTAGGCATGTCGTTTTTCACATAACTGAAGTATTAATTAATTAAAATGCAACACCTTAATTTTAGATGAATAAAACTCCTCCAAATTAGATTGGAATTTTTTTAACTTATTCTATTAAATTAATATTTGTCTTGAAAATATGTAATTAATTTGTTTTTATTGATTTACAGTATACGATTAGCATCTTATTGTATTTGATTTGTTTTCAATAAATCCTTCAGAATCATAACACTGATTCACTGAAAGATACTGATTTTTAAAAATTATTTTATAGAAATGTAACTTTTGTATAGAGTTATAACTTATAACTTAGTATGAAATTAAATTTAAGACTTGTTTACTTTTATTTTATATAAATACGTGCATACATGTAAAAAGACTACGTATATATGTTTGGACCCCAAGTAAAATTTCTGACTCCGTCCCTGTTTACAAATGCTTTCACATATGCAATATATGAGAATTTGGAAAAGGAATGAGTTTCCTCTCTCCTTCTAGGAAGAAAGACAGGGCACGACTTTGAAAAGTCAGGCAAGACTTTGAATAGAGGAATTATGGCCAATGATATCTTTTGTTAGAATGGATAGGATAGAAGACTTTCCTCCTCTCTAGTCTACTAAACTAATATGTGTATAATTTTCACACGCATTTCTTTTATAAAATATTTTCTTATAAAATTAACTTTTGCTCTTGACAACATAAATTTTGCTCTTTATAAAAACGCAAGTTAATATTTTCTTTTTAGTGAAGAGCATCATTATAATAATGGTTGAAAAATATCATTTTTAAAAGGTTTCTTTAATTTTTGAAGTTGTTTAACCTTAACCTATTTACTTGGCATCACTAATTCCCTATAATGGAGATAAAGAATTTTCCTAAAATTAAAATATAACACTAACAAAAAAAATTATATATGCCGACACTATTTTTTCTGACGCTTGTGCAAGAGGCGCCAGAAAAAAATGTGTCAGTAATAAAAATAAGCGTCAATATTTTAATATAAACGCTGACAAATGAGCGTCGATTTAGTACTTATTTTTTGTAATGATATGCAATAGATCCAACTATAAATCAACCTTAATTGCTAAAGATCAAACACCCTAGTCCTTATAAATAAAACCCGAGCTCATACTTCACAAACCTTTGCTTAAAGTAACGTCCTCTAACTTTACTAGGACTACAAACCCTTATAAATTCCTTTTCACAATTTTTCCCTTGCACAAAAAATTAGCAGCCATCCTTGACTGAATTTAATGAACACGCATGGCCAAGATTTCAAAATTTTCCCTTGATATATTACTTTAAGCTATAATTGGCCAAATGCACAAAAAATCAATGCATCTATTTTACATCACTTAGAACATCAAATCAAAGCTAGACATCAAGTATTTTAAAATAAACCATCAATCCATCATAGAGAACTCAAGCTGGGCGAATGCTATGTTCATTTTCTCAAACTTTCTACACCTAATTTTACATGCAAACGTAAAAGTACACTTACCTAAATTTAACAAACATTTCTACATACTATTTTTCCCTTAGCCGGATGTGCACTTATCCTATAATTAAGTTCCAAAATCAACACTTTTAATTACATGCAAGATTACATCTTCACTAATTTCATCAAACATATTTGGTCACACAATTGTTTCACTTTGCATATCAATTTTTCTAACACAATCAAAGCTCATAATCACCAACAAACTTAAAGTAAAACACCATTAGCATATATAATCTAGCCATGGCCGAATGTCATGAGTCCAAAAATCACCAAGATATATAACATGCAATTTTTTTTTTTTTTTTAAAAAAAAAAAATCCTAATCCCATATTAATCATCGATTCATCATGCTTGCATGCATGTTAGAAATTTCATAAAACCTCATTCACACTCATACAATGTTAGAAATTTCAGCTGGATATTTCACATTTAAAGTTATTGTGTATCTTTGAGGTCGAGTTTGTTTTAGGGGAAAAACTATTAAACTATAATCAGCACTATCCGGCTTTATGGTTGGGGTATGCCATTCGATGATGGAATTACTTGCTTTAAGGTTATAAGGGCATGTCATTTGGTGATGGAACTTCAACTAAGACCTAAAAAGAAATTATCTCTTTAGCCTTGAAAAAGTTTGCTTTTATTTGTGACTTTTGGACTGGCTGCTTCACACATTCATACGTACATACCAACTTCTGAGCTTAGGTGATTTTATAAAAGTTACTTATTAATTATTTAATAACTTTTTTTGGAAGCTCATAACCCAAATAAAGGGGAAAGTTTTTATTTTTTCCCTTTACTTTAAAAGAAAAAAGTAAAAGAATACCACTTAACTTATAATCTATCTAACTCACAAAAAAGAAAATCTTTTGATTTATCTTACTCAATCAAAAGTTATCTTTTTTAAACAACTTTCCATTTAAATTAAATTTCATATGGCAATGTTATATGAAATAGCATTTTGTGTTATTTAAGCATTTAATTAATATATTTATTCACATCATCGATCAATTTGATTTATTCAATTTGCTTCAAATGTCTCTTCATAATTTGTAAAACACAATTTTTTTTTCTCAGATTTTTCTTTCCATGCCATCAAAGTGCTAGCTTCTTAATTGATTGCAAAGAGCATAAACATAAACATCACAAACATGGCAAAAAAAGCCCTCCTCTTTCACAATTCTTAATTGATTGCAAAGAGCATAAACATCAAAGGAAAGGTTGTGGCTTGTTACTTACGATGTCATGCAAAATATGTCAAGAACCACTCAGATGCCGTTATATGCAAAATTCTACCCAACTTTAGGTTTGGTAAGATTTCTTAACTACTACCTCTAATCTATATCTCTCCAGCCATGCTATGGTGCATGATTGATTGCCTGAGGCACAAAGATGAGNAATGGTTGACATTTGGATTAGCTAGATATGGTTATGGTGCTGTAATCAGAATCTCTATAAGAGAAACTAAATATTAGGAAAAAGGGGAGTTATAGCTAAAGAAGAACTGGAAAGTAACGTTAATTGATATGATATCATCATTTTTTTTTTTTTTTAAGAATATGATAAAAATATATTTAATTTTTATTGGTAATATGTCATATTTTTAATAAGTAATATTTTTTATACCGTTTGATGCAAAGACGGCATGAATTGATCACATCATTTGATAATATATAATTTCTTTAAAATTGTATGAAATCGCTATTTGGATGCCCACCTCTGGGTAGGGCTAGCAAAACGGGTTGGCGAGTCGGGTTCGGGTCAACCCGCTTGACCCGCCAACCCGTTTAGACAAACCCGAACACGACATGACCCGTTTAATAAACGGGTTTAACACGACACGACCCGTCAACCCGTTTAGTTGTCGGGTCGTGTTGTCCGGGTCGAATTTACCCGACCCGCAAATTAGCCCCACTACCCAGTGCCCGCACGACAGACCCACCATCCCACGATTCCCACCGACTCCCACAAAGAAAGAGAAATTCGAATCAAAGAGATATAAAGGCCTCCAAGTTGACCTTTTTACTAGAAATCCATTATTTCCAGCTTAAACACAAATACATTAAGCACCCCAATCCCACCCATAAACGACAAATAACAAAAATAGACAAAATGCTTAATAGTGAGCAGGTTTCTGGGTTTATTATAAATAAATAAAACAAATAGAATTTCAACAAAGTAAATATTGATTCGGATATATGAGAAAAAGGTTCCACATTGCAATTTACCAGAGTTAGATAGCTCTCGTGGCCGGCGGCGATCGGAGGAGGCCGGTGAAACGGTGGTCTTGGGCTGTTGGCAGTGCCTGAGGATGAGAACTTGTGATTCTGAACCTAAAGGCTGAAACTGAAAGCCTAAAAGTGAGAGTGATATGAACCCGCAGGAATTAGAAATCCGTTGAACCCACAATCAATTGGAAACTCACCCAAGAAAGCCAAACTCAAGTCTATGAATGGAGAATTTAGACCCGTTGAAAACTCGTTTCAAGAACCTAGATTATATTAAAATCTAGACCCGTTGAAATTCCATCTCAAGAACCCAAATTACAAGGAAGAACGCCACAAAGGTTGTGATTTACCTTTGATAAGTTCAAAAGTTCAATCAAGAACAAGAGGAGAAAACTCAACTCACAATTAAAATTCAAAATAATGTCTATCTGCTTTAGTGGTGGCTATGAGATGTTTAAATACTCCCTACAAAATAACCCTAGGCCAAAATAAGGCCCCTTTCCCAAAATACCCCAAGTGGAACAATTAAAGTTCTTTTGAAACCCTAATTAATAAAACATAAGAAATATATGGGCCAAACATCCTCAAGCCCATTTATTCTAAACAATAAAATAAAGCCTTTAATAACAATAGGCCCTATTTTTAAGTCAAGTCTTCCACAGCTTGAATCAAGTGGATCAAGACTGGTTCTCTTTCTTTCAATCCCATCTTGAGTGTTGGGCTCTTGCTAGCTTTATCCCAAGTGGATTGCACTAATCTTTGCATTGCTTCCCTGATCTTCTTAGCTCTTGGTCTTGTAATTGGCCCATCTGAAATTTGCAAAGGATCTTTAAAAGTAGGCCCACCTTGGTTCCCATCAGAGAGATACCGCCGGAGAGTCGGAGACGCGCGAGACGGAGAGAGAGAGACACTGCCGTGAGAGAGAGAGGGAGATCGGCGGCGGCGGCCGTGAGAAAGAGAAGGAGATCGGCCATGACAGAGAGGGAGATCGAGAGAGCTGGAGCTTGGAGTCATGGAGAATCGGAGATAGGGAGGGAGCTGAGCTGCTGAGCTCGGCGGCGTCGCCGGCATGAGAGAGAGAGAGTCGAGAGACTGACTCTGTGACTCACTGAGAGAGAGGAAGAAAATCAAAAAAAAAAATAGAAGCTCACTGAGAGAGAGGAAGGAAAAAAAATAGAAGGTGAGAAACTGAGGGGACGATCACGGGTGTGGCCGTGTGGGTGTGGACTGTGGAGTCCACTAAACGGTGCTTTTCAACTTGTTTTTTTTTTTTTAAACAGGTTAACGGGTCACCCAACGGGTTGATCCGTCTGACCCGTTAACTAAACAGGTCATAAACAGGTTGACCCGTTTGACCCGGTAACCTGTTAAGCCAAATCCAAACCCAATTTTTTTGTGTCGTGTTCGTGTCGGGTTCGCGAGTCGTGTCAAAAATTGTCACCCCTACCTCTGGGCTCCACTAGATTTATTAATGAAAAGTAAATCGATTGACTTTACAAAAAAGAAAACACAAAAAACAAAAGTAAACCAATTGACTTTACAAATTTTTTTTAAAAAAAAATAACAAAACAAAAGTAAACCGATTTGACACATTTTTTGTCCGCATAATCCTACCAGACATAGCAAGTGAATTCAGCTCTCTTTTTTTGAGATTGGAATATCCAGTTAGTGGCATAAATCGTCAATAATTTAGGTAGCTCGTTATAAGAGAGTCTATATAAAATTTATCTATTCAAATAAATATTGAGTTGCTGACTACTTATTAGAACAAGTGAATCATATGTAGATTCTCTCAATTATTGCCCACTAAACGAGTTAAAAATGAAAATAATTTCAATTCTTAAACAAGTCAATGACATCAACATAGAACCCATATTCCTTAAATCATTTAGCAGGGGCATCCACAGGGAGCTATAACCTTCCTATAATTAAGTTCCAAAATCAACACTTTAATTACATGCAAGATTACATCTTCACTAATTTCATCAAACATATTTGGTCACACAATTGTTTCACTTTGCATATCAATTTTTCAACACAATCAAAGCTCATAACACCAACAAACTTAAAGTAAAACACCATTAGCATATATAATCTAGCCAGGCCGAATGTCATGAGTCCAAAAATCACCAAGATATATAACATGCAATTTTTTTTTTTTTTAAAAAAAAAAAATCCTAATCCCATATTAATCATCGATTCATCATGCTTGCATGCATGTTAGAAATTTCATAAAACCTCATTCACACTCATACAATGTTAGAAATTTCAGCTGGATATTTCACATTTAAAGTTATTGTGTATCTTTGAGGTCGAGTTTGTTTTAGAGGAAAAACTATTAAACTATAATCAGCACTATCCGGTTTATGGTTGGGGTATGCCATTCGATGATGTCGGAATTACTTGCTTTAAGGTTATAAGGCATGTCATTGGTGATGGAACTTCAACTAAGACCTAAAAAGAATTATCTCTTTAGCCTTGAAAAGTTTGCTTTTATTTGTGACTTTTGACTGGCTCTTCACACATTCATACGTACATACCAACTTCTGAGCTTAGGTGATTTTTTTTTTTTTTATAAAAGTTACTTATTAATTATTTAGTAACTTTTTTTGAAGCTCATAAACCAAATAAAGGGAAAGTTTTATTTTTCCCTTTACTTTAAAAGAAAAAAGTAAAAGAATACCACTTAACTTATAATCTATCTAACTCACAAAAAAAAAATCTTTTGATTTATCTTACTCAATCAAAAGTTATCTTTTTTAAACAACTTTCCATTTAAATTAAATTTCATATGGCAATGTTATATGAAATAGCATTTGTGTTATTTAAGCATTTAATTAATATATTTATTCACATCATCGATCAATTTGATTTATTCAATTTGCTTCAAATGTCTCTTCATAATTTGTAAAACACAATTTTTTTTCTCAGATTTCTTTCCATGCCATCAAAGTGCTAGCTCTCTTAATTGATTGCAAAGAGCATAAACATAAACATCACAAACATGGCAAAAAAACCCTCCTCTTTCACAATTCTTAATTGATTGCAAAGAGCATAAACATCAAAGGAAAGGTGTGGCTTGTTACTTACGATGTCATGCAAAATATGTCAAGAACCACTCAGATGCCGTTATATGGCAAAATTCTACCCAACTTTAGGTTTGTAAGATTTCTTAACTACTACCTCTAATCTATATCTCTCCAGCCATGCTATGGTGCATGATTGATTGCCTGAGGCACAAAGATGAGAATGTTGACATTTGGATTAGCTAGGATATGGTTATGGTGCTGTAATCAGAATCTCTATAAGAG
This sequence comes from Betula pendula, assembly GCA_900184695.1. Taxonomy (NCBI): domain Eukaryota; kingdom Viridiplantae; phylum Streptophyta; class Magnoliopsida; order Fagales; family Betulaceae; genus Betula; species Betula pendula. Next base: position 147,711 of record FXXK01000426.1, read on the forward strand.
AAACTAAATATTAGGAAAAAGGGGATTATAGCTAAAGAAGAACTGGAAAGTAACGTTAATTGATATGATATCATCTTTTTTTTTTTTTTAGAATATGATAAAAATATATTTAATTTTATTGGTAATATGTCATATTTTAATAAGTAATATTTTTTATACCGTTTGATGCAAAGACGGCATGAATTGATCACATCATTTGATAATATATAATTTCTTTAAAATTGTATGAAATCGCTATTTGGATGCCACCTCTGGGTAGGCTAGCAAAACGGGTTGGCGAGTCGGGTTCGGGTCAACCCGCTTGACCCGCCAACCCGTTTAGACAAAACCCGAACACGACATGACCCGTTTAATAAACGGGTTTAACACGACACGACCCTGCAACCCGTTTAGTTGTCGGGTCGTGTTGTCCGGTCGAATTTACCGACCCGCAAATTAGCCCACTACCCAGTGCCCGCACGACAGACCCACCATCCCACGATCCCACCGACTCCACAAAGAAAGAGAAATTCGAATCAAAGAGATATAAAGGGCCTCCAAGTTGACCTTTTTACTAGAAATCCATTATTTCCAGCTTAAACACCAAATACATTAAGCACCCAATCCCACCATAAACGACAAATAACAAAAATAGACAAAATGCTTAATAGTGAGCAGGTTTCTGTTTATTATAAATAAAAAACAAATAGAATTTCAACAAAGTAAATATTGATTCGGATATATGAGAAAAGGTTCCACATTGCAATTACCAGAGTTAGATAGCTCTCGTGGCGGCGGCGATCGGAGGAGCCGGTGAAACGGTGGTCTTGGGCTGTTGGCAGTGCCTGAGGATGAGAACTTGTGATTCTGAACCTAAAGGCTGAAACTGAAAGCCAAAAGTGAGAGTGATATGAACCCGCAGGAATTAGAAACACGTTGAACCCACAATCAATTTGAAAACTCACCCAAGAAAGCCAAACTCAAGTCTATGAATGGAGAATTTAGACCCTTGAAAACTCGTTTCAAGAACCTAGATTATATTAAAATCTAGACCCGTTGAAATTCCATCTCAAGAACCCAAATTACAAGGAAGAACGCCCAAAGGTGTGATTACCTTTGATAAGTTCAAAAGTTCAATCAAGAACAAGAGGAGAAAACTCAACTCACAATTAAAATTCAAAATAATGTCTATCTGCTTTAGTGGTGGCTATGAGATGTTTAAATACTCCCTACAAAATAACCCTAGGCCAAAATAAGGCCCCTTTCCCAAAATACCCCAAGTGGAACAATAAAGTTCTTTTGAAACCTAATTAATAAAACATAAGAAATATATGGCCAAACATCCTCAAGCCCATTTATTCTAAAC